>JAECMU010050038.1:8357-23059 GCA_016106625.1 Dracogyra subfuscus | reverse complement strand
TTTTTCTCGACATAACCATATGTCCGATGCCAATATAACCGTCATTATAATGTGTTGAGTGCGTCGTTAAACAAAAACAAAAACAAAAACAAAACAAAAACCCAACTGATTCTTGGAGTTAAACACCGCTACTGAAAACTATATGGTATCTGAGTTGTTAACATGCACACTTTGTATTAAAATATGACATTTTTGTTGAAAGGTGAATTAGTTGCACGATTTCAGAGAACTCTAATGAACATAGGTCATAAAGTAGTAACTGCAATGTTATGGTGAACAAAGTTGATGTTGAACGAATTGTATTGTTGGTGAGACAATTTGTTATGGGCATTAAACTGGATACTCATTACCAAATCACAGAACATGGGACTAATAAAAAACGTTATTCCACAGTTGTTAGCTAATCATCAATCATTGCTTATTTATCAGACTGAGGATGGCATTATAGACATAGTCTATAATCATCTTTTAGTTTGTCCACCACATAGATGTAGCAGGCGGCTTTTAAGAATCATTATTTTTACATTCTGTTTTACATAATCGTACTAGAGATGGATTAAAACTAAGCTAATCCTAATGGTTGTTCTTTCTATATTCAGCCATTTTGGAATCTAGGATTCATATACTGATAAAACGTCTCTGTAATAGAAGTATTAGTATACAATAACTGAATTCCTTGCATCCTAATACCCTGTATTTGAAGTAAAAAGTATTGTTTGTGGTAAAATGTAGGATATACCAATTTATTATATACATAGCAGTGAAATATATAGATCTACGGAAACCATAAAAGTCATATCCGGTGAAAAGTCATATTTTCACTGTATTACAGTGAAAATATAGAAGTCGTATTTACATTTTTGTAAAGTGCATGATTAAATTATCTCCCTTTGTCTCGGTTTTTTGTATTTAAATTTGATGATTACCAATGCATCTAATCGTATTTGAAAAATAAAAAAATGTAATTTAAACAACTGTACCTATAAATATAGGGATACGAAGTGCAATAACGATAAAATATCTAAAACGAATTGAATACGAAGCTAAATAATGATGACAAAATGTAGTGTCATCTAGTGCAAGGGTAAGAATTTAGCGTCGTTCGGCTCGTTTTGTTTTTGTGGGAGTTTTTAGAGGATCGCTTTGTCAGTTATGTTTGCAGCGTAGTATTGTTAAATAAATGTTAATAAAGATACATTTTAATCAAATTTCTTTTTTAAAAGTATATGGTGAAGTAAATGTTCTGAAAAAGTTCCATAGGAAGAAATATATCATGACGTTACGTGTTTTCGATAGGATAAGCAAAAGATATTACCAAAAAGCGAAAAATATTGTCAACAATTAGGAAATATGTATAATATTTATAATAAATATACCATTTTATGGTATTTTTCCGAATACGATTTTTATGTCAACCATTCAGTACAATGTGAAAAGAATGTTACTCCTTAGTGCTGGAAATGTTATGTACAAGTTCTCTTTTATCATTCATACC
The DNA here is from genome assembly GCA_016106625.1 of Dracogyra subfuscus. Classification (NCBI taxonomy): domain Eukaryota; kingdom Metazoa; phylum Mollusca; class Gastropoda; order Neomphalida; family Peltospiridae; genus Dracogyra; species Dracogyra subfuscus. Next base: position 21,564 of record JAECMU010050038.1, on the reverse strand, counting down.
TGAGTTTATTTATTTATTTGTATGTTTAAAGGGACATTCCCGAGTTTGCTGCATTGTAAGATGTTTCCGACTAATAAAATATTTCTACGGTTAAACTTAATATATTTTCTTGTTTAGTATATCAGTGTCTTTATATTCAATGTGTTTCTGGTCCTCTTAATATTTGTAACAAGCCCAAACTGGAGTTTGTCTTCAAATAATTTCGTACGTACGAAAAAATCCTTTTTAGGAAATAAAATGAAATTTAACCTAGTACAAATGTTAGAACGATCAGAAACACGTTTAATATATAACCACTAATATTTTATGCAGCAAAAAATATTTGATATGTAATTACAGTCGTCAAAAAGCCTCTTTTAGTTGATAACATCTTAAACATTGCAGCAATGTCAGAAATGTCCCTTTAAGACATCTGGCAGCTCAGTTTTATTTGATATATTTAATAATGTGTCTGAATGAATGAATGAATGAATGAATGAATGAATGAATGTTTAACGACACCCCAGCACGAAAAATACATCGGCTATTGGGTGTCAAACTAAAGTAAAGGGAAAACATTAGATGTTAAACAACATCAATATAAAAAGGCAAAAGTTAAATAAAAAAACACAGTGTAAAAGACTGTGTAAAAAGACAAATATCACAGATAGATCAACTTAAAATTCGGTGTCACGTAAAAATTGTAAAATAAGTTCTGGATGGAATCGAAATGATTCCATCACAGATCGCGTACCAAATATATCTTTCCGAGTTCCCGACAAATGCTTACACTCCACCAAAATGTGGCGAACCATCAGAGGACACTGACACTGAGGTGGAGGATCTTTCTTCAAGATAAATGAATGGGTCAAATATGTATTATGTGTCTGTTTCAGACGTCTGTCAGCACAGTTTTATGTGATATATCTATTTATTTATTTATGTGTATGTTTAAGACATCTGGCAGCTCAGTTTTATTTGGTATATTTATTATTTAGTTAGTTAGTTGTATGTTTAAGGTATCTTGCAGCTCAGTTTTATTTGATATATTTATTTATTTATTTATTTATTTATTTATTTGTATGTTTCAGACATCTGGCAGCACAGTTTATTTGATATATGTTTTTATTTATTTGTATGTTTAAGACATCTGGCAGCTCAGTTTTATTTGATATATTTATTTATTTATTATTTATTTGTCTGTTTCAGACATCTGGTATCACAGTTTTATTTCATATATGTATTGCCTTATTTGTCTGTTTCAGGCATCCAATAGCAGATGTGAATTTTTGTGCTGGGGTGTTGTTAAACATTCATTCATTCATTCGTTTCAGGCATCCGGCAGTACAGTTTTCTTTGATGCTGCCGTAGATAGCATGCAAACCACTTGCATGCAGGAAGTGACGATGAACAGTACATTCCACCAGGAAACTGGAGAAGAATCGATACTTGACAAAGTCTTCAAGGTCGCCTGTCCGAGTGGCTGCCGTGGGAAAGGCGACTGTGTCGATGGTAAGGATTAAAACATTTCTTGTATTTTGATCGCTGTAACTGGTATAGAAAATGTAAGTATTTCATACATCGACCGGCCTCGGTGGCGTCGTGGTTAGACCATCGGTCTACAGGCTGGTAGCTATTTGGTTCGAATCCCAGTCAAGGCATGGGATTTTTAATCCAGATACTAACTCCAAACCCTGAGTGAGTGCTCCGCAAGGCTCAATGGGTAGGTGTAAACCACATGCACCGACTAGTAATCCATAATTGGTTCAACAAAGGCCGTGGTTTGTGCTATCCTGCCTGTGGGAAGTGTAAATAAAAGATCTCTTGCTGTTAGTCGAATTAAGAGTAGCCCATGAAGTGGCGACAGCGGGTTACCTCTTAAAATCTGTGTGGTCCTTAACCATATGTCTGACGCCATATAACCGTAAATAAAATGTGTTGAGTGCGTCGTTAAATAAAACATTTCTTTCTTTCATACATCGAAATGATATTTCATTCATACACAGTGACTACTTGCTTGTTTAATATTTCGAATGACAAATGTTAATCTATGTGAGAAATGTAAAAAAGGAATTATGTTGGGGCTATAGAGGCATATTTTGTCAGATTATCAATGATTTTAATATTTAGATCCATGAATTTCACACTGCAAAATCACGAAAAGAAAAACATTGATGTGAAAACAGCCAGAGAACATATATGGTAACTGTAGTCAGTTGTGTGTAATATACTGATACTTATGATGATGCTGATTACGAGCTCGGACTGTAGAACTAAGTTATTATTAACTCATGATTTGTCTAATTTAACAGGTACATGTAGATGCTATGAAAATTACTCGGGGTCAGACTGTTCAGTTGACCTCAATTCTCCCCCACTACTAACGGAGGTGGACTTCGACGGTCTATGTGATGTAAATGAAGATCCTTGCACTGCTATATCTCTGGTCGGGGGCACGTTTGTTAATAGTGCCAGCACAACCTGCAGATTTAGAGACTTTGTTGTAAGTATTGTATTAGTGGATGAAGGGTTCATTATCTGTACTAATGACCATGGATGTCAAACCGAACAATTAAGATTAACGCAGCGTTTTCATATTCCCTCAGTAATTATTTTGCCATGGAACATTCGATGTTCTGTGACACTTTTTTTAAAGGGACTGTCCTGAGTTTGCTGCATTGTAAATAAAAATATTTCTACGATTAAACTTACATATTAAATATATTTTCTATTTTAGAATATCAGTGTCTGTATATTCAATGTGTTTTTGGTCGGCTTAATATTTGTAAGAAATCCAAACTGGATTTTGTCTTGTATTTTTGTGCTGGGGTGTCCTTAAACAAACATTCATTCATTCACATTCATTCAAATAATTTCGTACATACAAAAAAACTATATTTTAGGAAATAAAATGAAATTTAACCTAGTACAAATTTTAGAATGATCAAAGACACGTTTAATATACAGCCACTACTGTTTTATGCAGATAACTATATTTGATATATAATTACAAGCGTTAAAACGTTGATAACATCTTAAAATTTGCAGGAATGTCCCTTTAATTGGTATTATTTTTGTAATAATTATAAATTAAAGTTTTCTCTTAGACATTAATCGCAAAACACCGTGGGAAAATACCATGGTTGCTATTATTCAACGGCATATTTTTGCTCTGGCCAGTTTCTTAATTATTAGGGCTTCAGATTGTTATTACCTTCTTTGTACAACAAGATTTTCTAATTTGCGTTGGTTTTGCTCAATGTATAAACGTATGGCATAGCAATAAAAGACGAACTGCTGTCCTGTTCAAAGCATCTGTAGAAAGCTGGGTTAGAGGGATATTATAATGATATTGTGGAGGTATATCTTATCCTTGTGAATCATCTGTAGAAAGCTGGGTTAGAGGGATATTATAATGATATTGTGGAGGTATATCTTATCCTTGTGAATCATCTGTAGAAAGCTGGGTTAGAGGGATATTATAATGATATTGTCGAGGTATATCTTAACCTTGTGAATCATCCACATGCTGATGATACCAGGTGGTTTTGTATGAAGAATTATTTTTTCTGGGAATTGAAGTCCTCCTAATGGCCACACATCTTACCATAATTAAATTTCTGTTACATCCATTACAACGTAACGTCATCCAGGCGTAGCAACGGGAGTTTGTTAATTTTTCAATGAACGTAAACATTACGTCATCAGGGAACGTCATATCTGATGACTTTTTTTTTTTTATGGGCAAGTTGTCTTATTGAGCGTTATTGTTTATGGATAAAACATAAATCAAAATAAAATATGACGTTTTAGTGTTATTATTAGCCTGTATGATTCCAATTATAAGTAGTGTCTGTTATTTCTTTTATGTTCATCTGGGTATGAACAAAAATATATTCTGCAAACTTAGGTGAGAACGGCTTCGCCGGTTCACACAGTTTGCGGATGATTTTGTTTGTTCATACACCGATGAACGTAAAATAATAACAGACAATCGTTAATTAACTCATGTGTAGTCCGGATATTGTCAGATATCCTGTTCACCCAACGTTGTAGAGAGAGAATATTCTGAAAAGCCTAATGGTTTTGCCGTTCATAGTTTCTGTAAAATATGTTTATGGACTGTGAGAGATATCAGTAATTTATTGTATTCCCTTTCTGTTATAACGTAGTTCCGTGTTTGTATTCAAATCAATTCATACTGGGATGAGCACCAAGCTGATAATACTCTCAGTAGTTAATAAAAGAAAAGTTGGTGTGATGGTCTTAAGTTAGACGTATCCATTGACTCATGAATTTTATCTTGGTTGACGTGGTACAGGGGAATCAATTCGACACCTACTGTGGGTATGCCTCTCCGTTTCCTAGTAATTATGGTACCACCACTACCTACTATCCAATTTAATTACAGAAAATGTTTGGTCTGGGAAATGAAACACGGTAAATATATCTGGCAACGCCAGTAGCTAACATCAATAAAATCATGACCAACCACTTCAATTCCGAGACCATTATTTATTAAAGAGCACCATATTTGGTATATGTATATACTACACCATGGCTACTGCACCACTGAAGCCATTTAACACACGTCGTATGTGGTGTATAATACATATTACTGATACCTCTTGCCAACATCATGGTAAGTATGTGATTGTAACTTAACATCGATATAATTAAGATGTCTAGAATTGTTAATGCTGGTGCTTTATACAATAGTTATTTCACAAAAGAAATGGATTGGCAAACAGGCCATTGGCCTCTCCAAACATACTTTGTTACATACAATTTATAATATACACATATATCAATTTACATGTTCTTCAGAGAATTAGAATTAATGCTGGTCAGTTTATACTTCGAAATGCTGATGGGAGACAGACATTTAATCACCAAACAAAAGGACAAAGACATTTCAAGGTTCGCTGCCAATGTAAAATGTTTCTGAGTAACAGGGCTTTTACAACACGTTCAATACATTGTGCTGTTCAGAATATCAATGCCTGTATATTCAGTGTCTTCCTGGTGTCCTAATATTTTAGTAGCTGAGACTATTTTGTAATATAATATATGTGTTGTGGTGTATGTGTGGGTATGTGTGTGTGTGTGTGCGTGCGTGTGTGTGTATGTATGTCTGTGTTGGTGTGTGTGTGGGGGGGGGGGGGTATGTGTGGGTTTGTGTATATGTGGGTGGTGTGTGTGTGTGTATGTGTGGTATAGGGAGGTAACGTCTAGCCTTGGCTTTAAAAAAAATTGAAAGCATCAGCATCGTCTTGTATATATATATTCAAAACACGAAAATAATGTGGGTCGGTCGGGAACGTGTTACTATAGCAGCAATATTCTCTTTAAAAACATCAACTGTTTTGTAGTTATAATTCCATAAGTATGTGCGTAATATAGTGCTATTCTATGGAAGGCTGTCTAATCTTGCTTCAGTGTCTACTAACGCTAGGTTAGTCATATTCTGTGCACAGCTGTCTAGTCTTGCTACATTGTCTACTAACACTGGGTTAGACTTATTCTATGCACAGCTGTCTAATCTTGCTTCAGTGTCTACTAACGCTAGGTTAGTCATATTCTGTGCACAGCTGTCTAGTCTTGCTACATTGTCTACTAACACTGGGTTAGAATTATTCTATGCACAGCTGTCTAATCTTGCTTCAGTTTCTACTAACGCTAGGTTAGTCTTATTCTGTGCACAGCTGTCTAGTATTGCTACAGTGTCTACTAACAGTGGGTTAGACTTATTCTGTGAACAGCTGCATAGTCTTGCTACATTGTCTACTAACACTGGGTTAGTCTTTATTCTATGCACAGCTGTCTAATCCTGCTTCAGTGTCTACTAACACTGGTTAGTCTTATTCTGTGAACAGCTGCATAGTCTTGCTACATTGTCTACTAACACTGGGTTAGTCTTTATTCTATGCACAGCTGTCTAATCCTGCTTCAGTGTCTACTAACACTGGTTAGTCTTATTCTGTGAACAGCTGCCTAGTCTTGCTACAGTGTCTACTAACACTGGGTTAGACTTATTCTATGCACAGCTGCATAGTCTTGCTACAGTGTCTACTAACACTGTCTTAGTCGTATTATATGCACAGCTGTTTAATCTTTCTCCAGTGTCTACTAAGGACTTGCTCAGTTTCGCCTGTCTCTGTTTTTGAAGACCTGTGTTTTTATTACAGATAGTAGGTTGAGTCTAACGTTGCTTGGTGTTGTCATTTCAGGATAATGGTGAACCGACTATAGAGACTTCTGACGGGCCTGTAGACGCGTCTGTTGTAACGGGAAGCTTTAAAAATTTGTTTGAACTCTCTTGCCGTATACCAGTTCGCCGCACAAAGCGATCTGCTCTGGGAGTTTCTGCTGATGAAAAACCTTCTGCTTACCACGTGTCCGTCTCCAACAATGGCGTCGCTTACAGCGAGGAGAGGATTGTCGTCATCTACAACTCCACTTGCCAGACTTGCACACTCTCTGGCACGTCTGTCAGTTGCGTCACTTCAGTAAGCAGTTCCATAATCTATCGGTTGCATAGCCATTCACGCCAACCAATCTGTTGCTGAGTTTCGACATACGTTTAAAACACAAAGCAAATATCTACATGTATAAATTATCGGTTGTATCATCACTCTATTATAAACGTTTAAAACTTTATAAGAATATAACGTGTTGGTTTTAGTAATAAGGGATCTCGCTAGTGTCTTGGGTAATACATCGACATAAGACTGGTAGGTACATGGTTCGCATCCCAGTGCCGGCTCCCACCCAGAGCGAGTTTGAATGACTCGATGGGTAGGTGAAACACCACTACACCATCTTCTCTTTGACTAACCACTAACTAACAACTAACCCACTGTCCGGAACAGTGTGCTTGAACCTGAATTGGATATAAGCATGAAAATAAGTTGAAATGAAAAATGTAATTAAAATAAAGGTTGCATTTGCCATATGCAACAAGTAGGCTAGTCTTTTCCCCAAACCTCAATAAATGTTTTACCTTATGTAGAACGCCAAGTTTATGTCCAATTAACATACGAAAGATTAACATTTTATTTATTGAATGATACCACTAGAGCACATTAACTAATTAGACAGTGGTTACTGGATGTCAGACATTTGGTGATTCTGACATTCATTAATTAAACAAAACACAGAATTTCAGAACTCACCAATATACAATAAAAGTCAAATTTAATCAATTACAAATCAAATAGCTCCTTGGTCAGATTTCATCGCTGTAAATGAATTAACTTTAATTCTACCTCATATGTTAATATTAATATTTATAGAAACGTTGTTTTTATACCATGTGTTAGATACTTATTTCTAGCCCACTGTCATGTCATGTCATAAGGCTTAACGTGTACGTTCAGAACAAGCTGTTGTAGCACACGCATGTCGTGAAGTACCTTTTGTACGGAATAGAAAACAGTGCCTATTTCTTCAGCTAGACTATTTTAAATACGTTCAGTAAGGATGGCTAACGTTATAAATCGTCGCTTTTTGGAAACATTTTGAATGATAAATTAACATATTCAACTTTATATTTAAGTCATTGCAGATTGAAGACTATATTTGCCTGGTTGATTAAATGAGTGTGTTGGTGAAATAATGTTATGGTGTAATGAAGTGGGCAAGACAAAACCCGAAAACCCCCACGTATATTGTCCCTTGGATAAGAATTGCCAGACAATGGTGATCAGTTTTTTAATCGACAGTTTTAATGATGCATAGGATCGTTAAACATGCATTCCTTTTATTCAGTACCACCGCTGGTGTGGCTTTATTTTTTTATAAAATACTGTGAGAAATGTATCACCCAATCTTATCCATGTGAGCAGTATAACTATGCATTTTACTGTGTTATGCAGTGGTTCAAGCTTCTCCAATATTGGTGTTTTGATCTTTCTTTTTTTTCCTTCTTTTTTTTTCGCATAAAAGCAGATGGTATCCACTTTGTTGTGGTTTCAGCTTCTCCAATATCGGTGCTTTGATCACTGTTTTTTGCATAAAGGCAGAGGGTATCCACTTTGTTGTGGTTTCAGCTTCTCCAATATTGGTGCTTTGATCACTGTTTTTTGCATAAAGGCAGAGGGTATCCACTTTGTTGTGGTTTATTCTCCTCCAATATCGGTGCTTTGATCATTGACTTTTGTAGGACGAATATTGTACGCTGGGCACTCGTACATTCCTAAAGGCAGAGGGTATCCACTTTGTTGTTGTGTCAGCTCCTACAATAGTTTCTTTAATCATTGTTTGTGTTATAGGACGAGTATTGTACGCTAGGTACTCAGTGCATCCCTGAAGGAGGAGGGTATCCACTTTGTTGTTGTGTCAGCTCCTCCAATAGTTTCTTTAATCAGTGTTTGTGTTATAGGACGAGTATTGCACGCTAGGTACTCAGTGCATCCCTAAAGGCGGCATGTATCCAGGTGGTGGATGTCTGGTGTGCGACATTAACGGGAAGGAAAAGACATGGCAAGAAGGACCTAGTAAGTTTACATAGTTACAGTCCTAGATCATAGATGTAAATATATATTTGTTATATTTGGTATACAGTAGAGCATTTCTTTTTTTCTTTCTTTTTTTTTTCCTTTTTTTACCTATTATGCATTTGTAAGCAAAGCAAATATAACCTTGAACACCTAAAATGTCTTTTTAAAAACACATTCTTATACGTCACTAGATTGTCGAAAATCATGTTTGTATGTAAATCATTTTGGTTGTCTACACCCAACAATATCTTGAAATTCCAAACCGCAGTTATTGTTCCCACTACTGTTGGTGCCATTGTGCAAAACGAAAATGTTTTGTTTAACGACACCACTAGACTACATTGATTTATTAATCATCGGCTATTTGGATGTCAAACATTTGGTAATTTTTACATAATATAGTCTTAGAGAAAAACTTACAAGGTATCTTGTATTTGCACCATTCTACAGACAGGATAGCACATTCCACGGTCTTTGATATACCAGTCGCGGTGCACTAGTTGGAGCAATCACTGTGCAAAGCTGTATTTATAACCCAACCATTACAAATTGATCAGACTAATGCCTGAAGTACGCTAGATGTCGCAGGGGTTTTATTATTTACCTTTTCTGTAAATTACTACTTGTATAAGATCAGTGTACGTGTGATGCACCTTTCTGTACAGTGTGTTTAATAAATGTTGGGTTATTTTTTCTATTTTTAGCCTGCAGCAGCTGCACGAGAACGTCGGTGGCGTGGATCTTAACCATGTTACCTGTCTACATCATATATTTCTGAAGCCCCATCTTCTTACAGCTTGAACGATTACCTTACTCTGTTATGTGTAAATAGATAATATTGCTGTACTTGGATAAAACTAATCCACAGCAACGATTTTCTTGTGTAGACTACTTAGTAAAAATGCTAATGCTATATTAATATTTGCTACAAGAACTGGGGGTTTTCCCTTCCGCTATGACGCTGGTCATCAGAGCTCTTCTAATACTGAGCTGCGCGTCGTCCGTCCATCTGTCCATCAAATTTTCCTTGGAAGTTTGTTTTCTAGAGTTTTGAATGGATTATTCTAATCTATTGTATTATGATCCCCGTGTGCCCTTTTCACAAACTAATCGAGATATATTTAGATTTTAATTAAATTATTTTAAAATATGAAATATTCTAGCATTTTTATTTCATTGTTCTAAAACTTGGTACCATGATTCTTTAAGACAGTCGCCACAAAACAATAGTAAAATATTTTCAATTTGTTTTTTCTATTATATTTTTAAAGTTTAACATTGAAAATGTAAAAGCAAACGTCTCGTCCGGAGTTTTGAATAGATAGTTCTAACGCTCATTATTGTCAAGGGCAGTATTTACAAACTAACAGAGATGTATTCTGAAATCTAACACTCGGTATAATTATTGTCAAGGGCAGTATTTACAAACTAACAGAGATGTATTCTGAAATCTAACACTCGGTATAATTATTGTCACGGGCAGTATTCACAAATTAACAGATATATTCTGAAACTTATTAATTTTAAAATTTAAGTAGACATTTACCACTGGAGAAACAAAGATATATCTTGTTCTAGAGTTTTGAATGGAAAGTTCTAAAACTCTGGATAATGATTCTTCGCAAATTAATAGAGAGATTATTTTAAATTTAAAATATTTGCCTTTTTATTAAATTTTAGAATTAAAGCTTATTAAATCTATCTTCTTGAGTTCTAAATTTAATTGATTTTAAATACATATTTCACATGGAATTTGGAACATTTTAAAAGCTGCATACTTGTACAATATTGATCAGATAATTCTGAAACGTGTTTCTATAATATAAAATAAATGGTACTATACTTGGTAAATATGTTGGCTTGGTTTGAACTGTTAATGTATACCACCGAGTCGTTAAGATTTTGGTACTACTTCAAGCTGATCAGATGTTCAAAGACATTTAGTGAACTCGATTCACAACTGATAGACACTGAACAGCTGAAGAGTTTTACTATAGCAGCGACAATATGTAGTATCCAAACAATATATTTTACAAATCTCAGTATATGTATCATACAGTTTTAAATGGATAATTAAAAACACTTGACACATAGATAATCGAATAAGAGCTTTACAGTTGTATCTGTCTTTTACCAGTGATAAAATTTAAAAATAAATAGCGGAGCTCCATGGGCAGACAGGCCTTTTGTATTATATATATTTCATCAGAGTCTACCAAGCCAGTGCACCACGACTGGTATAGTATATCAAAGGCCGCGGTATCAGATATCCTGTCTGTAGGATGGTGCGTTTAAAAGATATCTTGCTACTAATGGAAAAATGTAGCGGGTTTCCTCTTTAAGACTATATGTCGAAATTACCATATGTTTGACATCCAATAGCCGATGATTCATATATTGTGCTCTAGTGGTGTCGTTAAACAAAAAAACTTAAAGTTTCTGCACAAAGAATTAAACAGAGACTCCGAGATAAGTTTATGAAAACCAATATTTTGATAAATGTTCAATGTTTTCAGTTACAAACTGATTACAATTTTAAAGCATACTTAGTATACTTTTTATTATTGTTTAAGGTGTGGTATGTTGGATATCATTACTGATGTGCACGTGTTATTTGTAGTTGGTACCGTATATGTTTTATTTACATGTATTTTTGAAATTATGTATTGACAACCACGCAATGTATTTTGCATAGTTCAGCTTGTACATCATTAACTAATTGTTGATCGACTACAATTATTTGTTTAATGGTAGTAGTAGGATTTAGACAATATACCAATATCACGAATGCTACTATTATAATATTAAATATTACAAGAAAGGTCTCCTTTTGCACAAAGATTACATATTTACTTTACACATATTATTAATATTATTATTATTATTATTATTATTATTATTACTACTGCTATTATTATTATTATTATTACTACTGCTATTATTATTTTTTTCTTTTTTTTTTAATTATTATTATTATTATTACTACTGCTATTATTATTATTATTATTACTGCTATTATTATTATTATTATTTTATACTTAATGCTAGATGTAACCCGTATTCATCATATATAACGGTATTGTCGTTCAGAGTAAACCGAAAGGATTCTGATAATCTATCAAAGTTAAAGATGGACCCTTAAAGTGAGGTTTGGTGAATTTAATCAGACAATTTGTAGCGAAATTCAAATTTCATTTAGCCAAACAGAGAAAAAAATGGCGCTACGTCTAAAAATGTTACGCTCTTTTCAAATTAACGTCTTGGCGCATTTTGGCTAATTTAACTCTAATTCGCATTTGGCGAACGACAGATAACAGCATGATGTGTTTTGAACCTTCCGATATATAACATTGATACTTTAGATTGATTTGCCATTTATCTATTTTCGTAAATGCATAAATGTAAATAGCCTAATCCTTTAAATTACACATTTTTATTTTTTTTATTTCTTATTTTTTGAAAGTTTCATAATTAGATTGTATAACTTAGAAGGGCATCAATAAAATGTTTGCTTCGAAATAGATTTTTTGTTTTTTGTGACCTTCATGTTCATATAAAATACAGTTATTGCATGCCAATGAAGAAAAGCTGGTAGGTACTAGGTTCGCATCCCGGTACCGGCTACTATCCAGAGCCAGTTTAACGACTCAGTAGGGCGATGTAAGACCACTACACCGACTTTTCTCTTACTAATCACTAATTTACTCTCTTGGACAGAAATAGGCGCGGTGTGCGTGCGTGTAGGTGTGACCAGGACATTGTTCTTGAACCTTAATTGGATATTATAAAAAAAAAATGTAATACTTGCGACATTTTTTCTCAACATATCAAATGGGCCTGATGGAAATTTAGATGCAGTAATGTTGGATTAGCAGGAGATACTGATACATTTAATAATAATACAATGTATGAGTAAATACGATGCAGCTATTGTGGAATCAGTAAAGGGTGTTATTGAAGATAAACTTCACGTACTTCGTGTGTGTAAAAAGTACATTCACTCGAAAACCATTTGTTTTATTAATAAACACTGACATTATTTCTGCCAAGCTGGTGTCATCTACCAATGATCTACTGTTATATAGGCCTACTGCCATATATATGTCTGTAACACGAATGCGAAGAAAATTTGTCTTGTCCTGTCCTGTTTTGTCTACGAATATTCCTCTCGATGCATGTTTACAAAACGTGGTTATGCTACAAAAACACGTAACGTATATGACTCGAAGCAGTTTTCACGTGTTCAAGGGGCATACATCGCGTTTTGACGTTACCTTTATATTGATGAGTTAATGTTTGTGCGTGCGTAATGTTTTAACATGTTTATTTACCACAGAGGTTTCGAGCAGTTGTAACTCAAGGGAAGTGTCTAATATCGGGCAGTTTATGAAATATTCACACAATTTATGAAGTGAAAGATATAATATTATGTAGGCATTTGAGTGAATCAGTCACTTTACAAATTGCCGGGAAATTTCATTTTAGAAATTGTCTGATTTTAGACTGCCTATCGTGTTTTAGACTGCCTGTCGTGTTTTAGACTGCCTATCGTGTTTAGGTTATATATCCCTATATGTCTGTAAAACAAAGTAGCAGTAATCGAACACCCACCTGATCAACAACACATTATAGCATACAAGATGCAAGTGACATCAAACTACTCTGAACTCTGTTGACAATTTTATAAAAATAAAAACTGACTTATTTACACAGGCGCGGATCCGGGG
>JAECMU010050035.1:0-10589 GCA_016106625.1 Dracogyra subfuscus | reverse complement strand
CTGCCTTGAACTGGCATGTGTATGCTGTCTTGGACGAAAGAGCTTGCGGAGAGCAAGCTCTTGTGCCCACGACAGGCGGATTTCGACAATGCGCTCAAACCAAACCAAACCAAAAATTGTAACACTGAAATCTGCTCCAAAGAATAACTGATCCGTATGTAAATTGCACATTTGAACCAAAATCACTGGCGCTAATTATTTTAGTGTCGCTGTTAAATTTATGGACCTAAATGGCCCATTCCACGTTACGTGTGTTACATTTCAGACTCACTTTGGGTGAAAATGGGTGTAAATTAGAAGTCTATGAAAGGGCTCCTGTTATAACCAACTGACTAGTAATAATCCTACTTTAGTACTTTACAAAATAAAACAAGAAACATTGGCTTCATTTCAAACATATTTGTAATAGCTTAGATTTGATTGCGTTACGTGTGTTACATTTGCACAACAGACATTTTCCGGTCAGATTTGAAAGTTGCCAAAATTCTGTGAGTTTACAAGTGATAATAAAATTTTGTATGTTGCTTTTAATCACCAAAATGTAAGTTTATATTTATCAGAAAAGAATAATCTTATTATTCAAATATTTATTTTCAATATCATTAACATGCAGTGTTACGTGTGTTACATAAATTTGTTACGTGTGTTACACGTCTGATTTCAGAAACTGAACATTACCTTGTAAGCATCCTATCACAAACAGATTTAATTGGTTTCACTGCCTTTTGTTTTTAGTGGCTATTAATAATATTTTTAGCAGAAAAGTTAAGTATTCTTTTTTTCAGGGGTGGATTTAGAGGGGGTTAGCACCACTCACCTTTTTTCAGTGGCAAATATCACTAAAATAATATTGCCTGTTTACGCTCACTCATACTTGTAGTACTAATATTCCAGTCGGTGCATTCTTAACCTCCTTTTACAAAATCTTACATCAGACTTGTAAAAATATGAAGGCAACTGGTAAATTTCATTGGCTATTGCAGCCTTTACATAAAATGTCATGTTTTTACATTTTTCATAGTAATCTGATTATTATATACAAGGTGAATTACATTGTTTAGGAAGACACTAAAGAAGATACATTTATAGAGCTGCTACCTACATGTGTATACTGAAAAATTGGCTGCTGGTAGGATAGGGGCAGTGTATCTGCCAGAAATAGATTTTTGAGTATAGTGCTATGGAGTTGAATAAATCCAATCAACATGGTGTATTGGAGGGCTGCTCCCACAGAAATAAAATGGGTTACGTTTAGAGTTATAGGGTTAAGAAAAGCATACAGTAATGATAAGAGTAATTAATTTGGTCAAAAAGTTAACTTAAAATAAAATCTGCCAAACAATTTGGGTATATAGCACCATACCCGTTTTACCCTCTGGCAGAATCCCGGGTTTGTGGGGATGGCAAAGCCACTTGTAAGAATTTAAAAAGGAAGAGATCATATGGATATTGAACTGCCACATTTTGATGAATCTGTGTCCCTTATGACAAAAACACTATTGCACTGTAGTGATTGATAATTACATATAGATGTTGCAGGGCTCACACTGGAAGAAATGTATTTTTTTCAGATATGTATATCAAGAGTTTACATAAAAAGTATTCAAAAGTGACTAATTTAAAGAACATCTTATTTGCCAAAGACTAAATGTTGTAACTATTTTGCATGAAACTTAGCAGCTGGCTAATTTTACAATGGACATGGTGAGCACTGGTGTTTGTTCCTTATAAAAGGCCAGATTCCTAAGAGGGGGTCTTTCACGTTAGTCGATGCATCAATTACAAAAGGGTAAATAGAAGTGACCAGTACCATTAGATAGATGTACCATTAATTCCTGCCCATGTGTGCTCTTTGCAAAATTGAAACTCCAGTTCCTGGTGGTCAAGATATTATTTTTAATTTCATAACTAAATTCACCACTCTAAATATTCTAATGTTAAGTGTAAAACCAGTGCATAAATATATAAATAAATAGTTCAATACATGTATACAGAGTTCACAATGACTGTATTTAGATGGTTTTGTTCAATTTATTACTTAAAGACATGTTTGTTGGGTAAAACATTCATAACCTACCCCATGTAACACACGTAACGTTACGTGTGTTACACTCAATAAAGTCTACATTGTATAATAACTTGCAGCTTTTTCAAACCAAAAATGGTCAAATTTGTTTCATATTGGTATTCTAACTTTTAACCTGAACACATGTTTTAAACAATTCAATATTTTACTAGTTCTAAAAACTTCTTGGTTATTTGCGTTACGTGTTACATGTAAAATAGTGTTACTTTTGTATTGTTTTTCAAATAAACCTGTTATATGAGGAGAGAAGAAAGAGGTGGTAAATCTTAAGCCACCCAGTTGTCTGTCAAATGACTATATACTGACTCATTTTGGTATTAATAAACAACATTATAAGCAAAGAACAAACTTAACTATCTTTGTGTGTTTTGTTTTGTTTGCAGGTGTTGTATTTTCAAATAGCGGAACATACAAAATTATATCACTGTTTATGATTTGTTTGTTATTTAACAAAAATATAGATATCCAAAATATTAAAAAAGCACTTATTGAATTTATAAGATGAATTTTAATTTTTGCATCCCAGGATGAGTTTGCGTGGAATGAGCCTACTGGTTTTACACTTAACATTAGAATATTTAGAGTTGGTAATTTGCTTATGGATTAAAATAATATCTTGACTTGTCTTGGCTACCAAGCATGCCAGCAGGAACTGGAGATCCAATTTTGCAAAGAGCATACATGGGCAGGAATTAATGGTACATGTATCTACTGGTACTGACCACTTCCATTTGCCCTTTCATGCACCGACTAATGTGAAAGCCCCCTCTAGGAATCTGGCTTTTTTATAAGGAACAGACACCAGGGCTATCCATTGCCAAATTAGCCAGTTGATGATTTTAATGCAAACTAGCAACTACATTTAGTCTTTGGCAAATGAAATGTTCTTTAAATTAGTCACTTTTGAATAATTTTAAAGTAAACTATGTATATATAAATCTAAAAATTGGCTAAAACTAAATTTCTTTCTGTGAACCCTGCAGCATCAATATGTAATTATCAATCACTACAGTGAACCGTGTTTTATCGTAAGGGAAAGATTCATCAAGATATTCAGTAATGTGGCAGTATGAAATATTGATCTCTTCCTTTAAATTCTTACAACTTACAAGTGACTTTACTGAAACTCCTATCCCAATCATGATTTCTGCCAGAGGTTAAAATGGGAATGGCACCGTACCAATTTTTTTTGGCAGATTTTATTTTAACTTTTTGACAAAATTACTGTATGCTTTTCTTAACCCTAAACTTAACTCGATTTGTTTTTTGGGGAGGACCCCCCCCCCAAATACTGTGGTTGCATTCAAATCCATGGTGCCATACACGCAAATGTATTTCCAGCAAAAACACTGCCCCTGTCCTACATTTTTTCAATATAGGTAGCAGCTCTATAAACATGTTTAGTGTCTTCTTAAACAGTGCAATTCATCTTTAATATCATGATCAGATTACTATTAAAAATGTAAAAAATCCGATTTTGTGCAATGGCTGCAATAGCCAATGAAATTTACCATTTGCCTTCATATTTTGACGTCTTGATATAAGCTTTTGTAAAAGGAGGTTCAGGATGCACTGACTGGAATAATAGTACTACACATATGAGTGAGTGTAAACAGGCAATATTATTTGATTGATATTTGCCACTGAAACCAGATGGGTTATGCTATCCACCTCCAAGAACCGAATATGTAACCGTTCTACTAAAAATAAAAGATAAACAGGCACCTAAAAACAAAATTAAGTAAAACAAATAAAATTTATTTGTGATAAGATGCTTACAAGCTTTTGTTCATTTTCTCAAATCGGATGCATAACACATGGAACAAATTTAAGTAACACTACATTTTAATGATTTGGAAAACGAGTGTTTGAATTAGGAGATAAACATACTCTGATACCAAGCTGCAATGTTTAATGCAGTCTTAATTCTGCAAATAATTAACCACATGACTGTCGTCAATTTGAAAATATACAGACATCCCAGCCCTTTTTATTTTGCGAGATATTCAAAGTAGAGGCACTGATTTTCCGCGATCACGGAATTGCGGAAATACCTATCTGAAACAGAATTCCTGATTTATTTCAAAAACATTATTTAACTTTAAATAGCGCATTTTATTAATTCAAATTTATTTTTGGAAATAGAAAATGAACACTGACATCTGCCTGTGCTACGCTACGACACTAGTACCTTTGTATGTTACGCCAAATGTTTAATGTATCTAGATGTTTTACCAGTCGTGTTTTCTTCGCTTGTATTTCCGGGGATTTAATGGGGGAAAACTAACTTTGTGAGCTAAAATTGTCCGATATTTACTCAAGTGAAAGATATATTAGGTTACGTTTGCTTATTAATGTTTTAACATTTCCGGCATTGCCATATTTCCGATCTCACAAAGGAATGCAGTAATTGCATATTGTGTACCAGTCTTTGTTCATAATAAATTGTACAAGGGAAGTGGTTTATTGTGTGATCTTCTGTAATTATTTTCCCCGATCATATCGTAAAGTAAACCGAAAATGTCCGATGTCTGTGTCGTGGCGTTTTCGTGTGTGTGTGTGTGTGAGAGAGAAACAAAAACAGATTTTGTTTAATACTGAAACGGAAAAAAAAACAGAATTTGTAACATTATGAAACGGAAAAGTGAAAAATCTAAAACGGAAAATCAGTGCCTCTATCAAAGGCTTGAAAAATGTATAGATCAGTTTATACCAAAGTTTAAATATTTAAATTTTTTAAAAGTAAAACAAATTTAAGAAAATTGGGATTACACAAGGGCCATTTGGGGGAGGGGGTGCTGCGAGGACCACATCCACACTGTTGCATTTTCTGTTGATTTTTGAATATTAACTGGAATATTGACATCATTCAAATTCAAAATTAGATATATTTTACAATGCTGCGCCACATAAAAATAAAAACTGGTCTACTAATCGTGACCCCTGTCAGAAATCGGGGGGAAAAAAGCAGACGCTATTTATAGGTTGGTAGTTTTTAAGTTTTCATAATTCTGTAGAAAATATTAATTTTAAGTTTCAAAATACGAAATAAAAAGTACCTTTTGTCAAATATATCCTATTAACAAATTACCGTTTGATAGGTTTTATTTACTGTGTACGAAACCGAAAAAAGGGTGTGAAAAGTGACTGTCGTCGACCATAACAAAAAGTTGATTGTCTGCTATAATTAGGCTACAGTATTATAGAACTGTTTGCCATTTCTTCTTGTTAAAAGTGCTGTTTTTGTACTTAGTTTCATTATTTTATTGTTTTGGCAACTCTTCATTCTTCAAACCAGTCTGGATTTATATTAAAAACTTCCCGAAGCTTACCAATATGATAGGTGCCCCTTTTGTTTGACTGACATGTTTGTAAATACTGTGTTGTATTCATACGTCAGTAAAGCGGTCTAATTAAATCTTAGGTGACTCTCCATGATTTCTCACCTAGAATTTAAGGTAACTGGCCAGTCAGAATAGGAGTATTTTTCCAAAGTCATGGTAGAATTATTAATAAATGTGACTTTAAAAAAAAGAGAAAAAGATGTGGCTTTCTCGGCTTTTTTTGATTGTAATATCCTGGTAACCTGAACGAACGACCAATCTCGACTTATTTGATGCCCAGAAATGGTTCAGTTAACAGCTTATTATCGAGATAAATATCACTTTAAAAAAAAAGTTTGAGCTCTGTACACTGTTATATTCTCCATCATGGTGTTATATTCTCGATCATGGCTTTCTTGACAAGTGATAACGTCATGGTAACCTGAAAGACCAATGGAGATATACCTGACAAGAAAACTGACACTTACTTTAGTATCTGCTTGGAGTTCAAAGACTTTGTGCGCAATTCTTAAAAGGGAGTGTTGCTTCATACTTATTCCAGTTTTCAAATTGTACATCTGTTGGTAGTGCTAAATTGAGATGTCTCAGAAACATCATGTACCAGGTAAGTTGCAGTATTTTATTAACTGAAGTTTTAAATTAATCTGAAAGAGAAAAGAAAACCCAATAATTTTGGACATTGCCAGCGTGACAAAAATTGATAAAAAGTGGGTTTGTGATTTCCAATATACCCTAAAGCTAAAACTACTAGCCTAAATATATCTTGAATATTTGTTTATTGTAATTGTAACAGTACAGTTAATTAACAAGCTATTCATGTTGTAACTTTGTAAGTTTAATTTGTTGGCAATATTTACTCAGTTGATTTGTGTGGCTTTCTGATGTTTCTTTCAATAAAAGTTTGACATTTAAAAACTGTAAATGTTTCTGTAAAGTCAATTTAGCCATCACCAAATAGTGGACAAATTGTAACGTGAGTATCCATAACACGAGTAACTCGACTATTTTGAGAACCAGAAATGTATTAATTGTACAATTTAAAAACTTGTATAAAGATCTCTAAACACCAAGTTATACACCAATATATCCTCCACTTTCGTCATAGTGTGAGGAGACCTAGGATTTTAGGTAAGTGAATTTTTTGTCACGTCCTTTTTTGTAACGCGAGTAACCGATGTTTACACATCACAGTATGAAAACTAATCGTATTTCCTTTTCCTTTTTTTTGTGTGTAATATACATTTATTCAAGGTTTGCACATACTTAAAAAAAACCTCAATTTGAAAGGTTGCTCTAAACGTCCCTATTTGGATGATCTAGCCCTAAATAGCCCTATATTTTATGGGCAAGTTCACAAAAGACCCTAAATTGGGCCATATTAGCCCTGAAATAGATTGACATTTTTCTTACGGAAACATAAAAAAAATTGACAAACATGCACCAATATTTACTTTCATTTGTTTTCTCTGCTCGCTCAAACGTTGGTGTGTAAACAATGCCAAAATGTTTTTTAAACCCGAACTCTGATTCATATTGCAATATTTGGTGATTTTCGTTGTTGGAATTTATTATCAAATTAGATGTTACAATCAGCTATCGATCCCTGAAAATTACCGTGACATGCTGCCATTGTTGTCAACCGAAAATACTTGCTGAAAACCACTTTTGTGATATCAAAATTTCAAGGTATTTTTGCAGTTGAAAAAATCTAAATCAAAACAACCATTTCGACCGAAACAAAAAATAAATAAAGACAACAAATGCAACACAGTACAGGTATTCCCAATACTTGTACTACCAATGTGGTAAAACAATAAACACAAAAGTTTAAAAAAAATTTGTTTACATCTTTTCAATCATTTCTATTTTTAACTGGCCAATCAAAATTCTGATAAACGTCAACCCCAAGACTAGGGTCTCCACAAGTACTCGGGCATGGGTCGAGTCTAGCAAGACTCGAGTCTGTTTGCAGGACTCAGTACCTGTACATGATGAAATAACAATGATCTACTATAGTACAGTGGACAATGTAGGACAATAATTTCAGCAGTAGATAATCATAGATAACAAGTTACACAATAATTATATGATCATGTTCAGCACTGGAATTAGATGTATAAAACTATTTAACTTTATTCCTTAATCTCATAATCATCTAGTGTAAGTGTCGGGTACTCAGGTCTGAGTCGAGTTTGACTTGAGTCCCAATATTTTGGACATGTGGAGGCCCTGCACAAGACGATAGCTTTTTCTCAGTATTAGCGTACAGGTACAAAAGATTTAATTCAATTGATTGCATATTACCAAACAAGCTGTTATCGACAAACAGATAACAAACACAACATCAGTAACAACAACAGCAATTAATAACAACAATATTAATGTATATGCCAGACAGAGAAACAAACTTTGTATTATATTTGTAGGAATAAAGTATATTATACAAATAAATAGTTAAAAGTACTTGGAAAGAGTTAAATTAAATTACTGCTCCACTAATATCTGGAAGAAGAACTTTTCATTTAGAAATACAGCCTTCAATAAATGTTAATACATGGTTAAGAATTTCGATGTCACCATTATTAACATGATAAATATAAATTGTAAATTGCTATTTGGAGTAGAGAAGTCAAAAAATGAATTAAATGTCAAGTCACTTAATTTCAACATAATCTGTCAGTCTGAAATCAGTGGTTTACAGTATTAAGTATGTAGTGTTACTGTCAGAAAGTTTTGGGTGTGGTGCTATTGATTTGAATATTTACAATGTGTATGATGAATGCAAACACATTTGACTAGGTATGGGGAGCCTCCCCCAGAAACAAAATGGGTTAGGTGAGGGATATAAGAAAATCCTGCAATAATAACAGTAATTAATTTTGTCAGACGGTTAACTTACAAAATAAAAAAAACATTCTTCAAAAACATAGCATGATACCAGTTTTATCCATGGTATGGTATGGTATCCTGGCTTTAGTGAAGGTCGCTACTGGTGAATGACAGTAAACATCAACCGGACACTTGTTATTCCAGACATCAGTGCCCAGCTGAGTCACACCCGGTCCCAGCGTGTGCGGGCGGCCATGTTTCCCGAGAGTCTGCCGGAGGGGGTACAGATCCCCCAGACGAACCTGCACCCCGACCAGCCCACTGCCGTACAGCGCCTCAGTGAGCCCTCGCAGATGTTGAAGCACGCCGTCGTCAACCTCATCAATTACCAGGTATGGAATACTTCTTTTTAATGGTTTCTTCCTTATTAGTCACTTATTGGTCCAACTGGAGGGTACTATAGGTTTCATCCCCATCCCTCTGTCTGTCCATCTATCCCACATATAGTTAATCCCCTATAGGTCTAACCGGAGGGTACTATAGGTTTCATCCCCGTCTCTGTCCGTCCATCTATCCCACATATAGTTAATCCCCCATCGGTCTAACCGGAGGGTACTATAGGTTTCATCTCTGTCCCTCTGTCCGTCCATCTATCCCACATATAGTTAATCCCCTATAGGTCTAACCGGAGGGTAGAGCTTGGCGGTATTCGGTATATACCGATCGGTATCGGTATCATGTCAATACCGAAATACCGTACCGAACAAATATCAAAATACCGAACATTTCGGTATTGCAAAGTACGTATTCCAGCCTTTAAGTAAAACACTAAAATACATCTGACGACACCACTTTACCCATAAAATGGCCGATAAGAAGAGCGTATGGGCAGAATAGTTCCAACAGAAAGGACCGAAAAACATGCATATTGACTTTGTGCCAACGAAAAGTATTGGCCGACTATGGCAATACAACCAATTTGAAGTCGAAGAGAAAACATGTAAAAATTATATTATGTATGCGAAATTGTTTCAGTGCTAGGCGCACGTGTACAAGCGATGCTATTTTACGTGATTGAGGCGTGATTCGATGTTTAGGGCCTACTAAATTCGGGTGATTCCGTGAATGCATTCTGTTGTTGAATTTGTGTCACAGTAACAGTTTTGCGTTACTTACTACTGCTAGTTTTTGTTGAGGACGGGGTTCTAACTGTCTAACACCGCATTACAGACTAGCGTGTCTGACGACCACGCATTTATATCTTGAAAAGAATCCAGGTTAGCTTTAGGCCGTAACTTTAACGGAATAAAATGAATACTTCCGGAGACTGTCAATTTTTAAAATCGGAAAAATGTTGGAAAGGTTCATGTTTAAAACAACCGCTTTTTATATTTATTAAATAAAACTGTTAAGTTTACTTGTAAAAATATATATATAACATTTTCCGATGTTTAATCAGCTTACAATTACACACATAGGGATATTTTTCAGCAATTTATAGCGACTAGAAGTAGAAACGTAGCTTTCTGTTGTTTACTATTTTTTTTTTTTTTAACGACGCACTCAACACATTATAAGTACGGTTATATCGGCATCGGACATATGGTTATGTCGAGAAAAATCCCAGTGTTTAGCTGACGGGGATCGATCCTAGACCGACCGCGCATCAGGCGGGCACTGTACCACTGGGCTATGCTGCCCGCTAAACCGGGGATGAATGCGGAGTTGTATAGTTAGCATGATGTATTTAACTATGTAACGTAGACAATTTGTTAATTTTTAAAAATAACGTGTTTTTTTCCATGGATCGAAAAATCGCAAACATCCGTTTGCATGCATGGAAATGATACGTAGCCTCGGATGCATTGTTGGTTACATTGGCCGCTAACTTAAATATCTTAACTGTAAATGTTTACCTGTAGGTCATCAGATGAGCAATGGTTCAAAGACATTACTTGTTAGAAAACCTCCCTTTGATAAAAAAAAAAATATATATATATATTTGAAAAAATGGGTTGGACATAAATAAAGGGAAGACCCTAACGTGGGCATGCATTTAGAGGCAGGTATACTTAAAATACTGCTTAATATTGGTTAGTTATTAGTGTTATATGAATACCGAATACCGTACCGATACCGAGGTAAATTGCCACCAAAATACCGATACCGATACCGAACATGAAATTTCAATACCGCCCAGCTCTACCGGAGGGTACTATAAGTTTCATCCCCATCCCTCTGTCCGTCCATCTATCCCACATATAGTTAATCCCCTATCGGTCTAACCTGAGGGTACTGTAGGTTTCATCCCCATCCCTCTGTCCGTCCAT
>JAECMU010050024.1:0-15515 GCA_016106625.1 Dracogyra subfuscus | reverse complement strand
CCATATGTCCGACGCCAATATAACCGTACTTAAAATGTGTTGAGTGCGTCGTTAAACAAAACAAAACAAAACAAAAATTCTATATTGAAATAAACCAATATATATTAATTGAGGAAACTGAGCTATACACGATAAATTTAAGCTTTGTTCTGGGATCTGTAATTGGACAGAGTTAAGAGAGAAATGTCTACAGACTACCACTCACAGATTTGCGACGGCAATGAAATGCTGTCGCAAATCAAGTTTGCGATAGCTTTTGCGACGGCATTGCCGATTGCCGCCGCGAATTTCGAAGGCTGAAGGAATCCAGAGTCACCTAAGTGTCTATAGGTACAGCTATCTTGTTTTGTTGATAGAAGTGCTATTGGTTTTACTTGTTGTATTTTCCTTAATTTATTAGGTTATGTCTTGGATGACTTGCCTTGCCTTTCTGAAGACTTCATGACGATAAAAGATCAGATAGAATTAATAAGAAATTGGAAACTCAAACCAGACTTCATCATTCATTTGAAGGTTTGTCCAGTTTTCAGCTATAATCAAGTTGCATAGTGTTTAATTATGGCACACTGAGTATTTACTTTTACTTATGCAGGTTTTTACTATTTTGGACAATATGTTTTGTAATACATAATTATCTGTGATATATTTGTATATATTACAACTACAGTAAAGTACTATTATAATGAACTGCTAAGGACCAGGAACATTGGTTCGTTATAGCAGTAGGTCATTCAGGAAGTCGGCCATTTTGCATTTTTCAAATTTAAACACCATAAACACAATAATTAGTGGGGTGTTTTTTAAATATTTCATTTATTATCACAAATGGAAGTAAATATTCAAATAAATACAGCATGTTGAATCAAATGAGTGTTAGTCAGTCACGTTTGAAACAAAGTTGTTTATTTTTGTAGTGAGTGTTGGTCTCAAAGCCTGCAGGGCTATATTTTAATGTAGACAATCAAATGAAATGCAAGCGCAGCTACATAACTTTATTTTGTTATTGTGTCTGTCATGATTGTTCATCTACCAAATACTGTTAAACATTTCATAACATTTGTGTTACCTACCTTCAAAACAAAAATATCCATTTATTTAACATTAATTACAATGACTGGAGTGAGTTTCACGTGTCAGTAGTATTGTTGGATACTGGCACTTAAACAAGCACACAATAGCAGTGAAGTGAAGGTGTTGGACAAAAAGTTACAGAAAAAAGGTCACAGTTTCGTATAGGAAAAAAGGTCACAGGAAAAAAAGTCACAATTTTTATATATAAAAAAAATGTATGGGTTTGTAGAGTATTGAATGTGGCATCATACTCATAGTATACATGGGGTAATTGTTAAGCTTTTTGATTAGGTCAATTAGTAGGTCAATTAGGCTAGATTAAAGAAAGAGGCCTCATATTGTGCATGGGTGGTGACCTAAAACATCTTGCTGCTGCCAACACCCTCTACATGGATGGTAACTTCTCCATGGCTCCAAAAGTCTTCAAGCAACTGTAAGTCATATGTGTGCCCTTGTGTGTTGATCGCCTTGAGGACTGCAAGAATGTGGCAGAATTTCTTCATGGTATTGGGTGGAACATCCGCCTAAACCACCAACAATAAAATCACAGACTTTTTTCTTGTGACTTTTTTTCCTAGATTCGAAGTGAAAACAGACAATTAATTGCTCACTGTAGTAATCCCTTACTTGATACCAATCTACTACGTAATAACAAGGGGACGTTATTTAATTGGACTTATGTGTGCAGTCATTTTGGATGCATGGTCACTAATGCTACTGATTGATAAGATGCATGTGAGTTGCATTTGTCACTCTTCTTATTGAATACCGACAAAATGTCGATGAAGCGATGAAGACTTACACAAGCAAACAATAGCTGTGAAGTGAGAACATACCGTTAATTGTTCTATACATTACTCCCTTAATTGATGCCAATAGACTACATAAATCTTATCAGTATCGTAATTTTTGATACATTGCCATTAATGCTACTGATTGATAGGATAAGAATAAGATACAAAACAGTTTTGATCGGTTCACTGTATATGTACTAATTTACACTGAAATACATAATTTTGACAAAAAAATGGGTCATTTAAAGTTCTCTATACATAGTTCGTTCTATACTTTAAAATTTATTACTAACATATAGGGGGAAATCAGGACTTTACAATCAGTTCGTTCTAACGGGTAGTTTGTTACAAGCATGTTCATTCTAAAAGTACTTTACTGTATATACTAGGTTCAAAAACCCCATAACCATACAGTTTTTACATTTGTCAATGATTCATTGTTTTATAAACCTTTTTTGACACCTTACAAGACTATTTAGGCTTTTGTTGAAGTAGGCTGTTATCATTCATTTATTCTTTTATGTCATGTCAGTGTTTCCTAAGTCTTTTGACACCTTATAAGTAGTGTTTTTTGCTTTTGTTTGAGTAATCTTTTATCGTTCATTCATTCACGTTCAGAAACACAGTATATTATATTGCGGTTATAGCTTTATTTTATGTTGTTTTGGGACCAGTACCGAAAAATAGCTATTTTGAACCATGATGTGTTTGACAATTTCCTTTGCTTATTTTAGATTTCTGATAAAGATTTGGAAAGACGAAGAATTGGAATGAAAATGGACCCTTTCTCAGGCAACATTTATATAAAGGATGTTTATGCTCCTGAAAAACGCCCAAAACCTGTAAGTCATATGCTACGTAAATTGTACTGTGAAGAGTTTTAATAATAACATACAATTTTTAATTTATTTTAAAGAGCAAAACATTGAAACAGATGTTGATATACTTGACACAAATGCAAAATATATGTATATAGTATTATTATTTTATATTATATTTAGAGGTTTAAGTCTATCAAA
This sequence comes from Dracogyra subfuscus, assembly GCA_016106625.1. Classification (NCBI taxonomy): domain Eukaryota; kingdom Metazoa; phylum Mollusca; class Gastropoda; order Neomphalida; family Peltospiridae; genus Dracogyra; species Dracogyra subfuscus. The sequence goes on along the minus strand of JAECMU010050024.1, from coordinate 12,631 downwards.
CTGTTATAAAAATATGCTCAAAATTGTTGTTTTAAGAGGCTAGCTTAATAGATTTCCACATCATCAAATATAGCACTAACTAATCTGAATTCCGCCATCATCGGGTTTGACGTCGGGTGAGATATTTCGCCTGCAGTAGTTGGAACGTTAATAATATTCTTTGTGAAATAGCAGGATGATGATAAGGATCTTGAAGAGGAAGAGGAGGAGGAAGAAGAGGAGGCTGAGGATGAAGAACTTGCAGCTGATGTGAGTTAGCAAATAAAATCATTAACTGCTCACTATTATGAAGAAATCATTAATGGCTCATTTGTTGAGATCATTAGCTCACTGTTTTAACACTTAATAATTGGTCATTATTCTGATGAAATCATTAAAAGCTGATCACTTTTGTGAAGTTATTAATAGCTAATTAATTTGATGAATTAACTAATAGCTCATAACTGTTGAAATTATACATAGGTCACTATTTTTATGAAATGTAATAGCTCACTATGATGACACAGTCATAAATAATACACTATTTTGATGACATTATTATCTCATTATGCTGACTCAGTCATGAACGATACACTAATTTGATGACATCATTATTAGCTCACTATGCTGATGCAGTCTTTAATGATAAACTATTTTGATGACATTATCAATAGCTCACCATGCTGATACAGTCATTAATGATACACTATTTTGATGACATTATTAATAGCTCACTATGCTGATGCAGTCATTAATGATACACTATTTTGATGACATTATTAATAGCTCACTATGCTGATGCAGTCATTAATGATACACTATTTTGATGACATTATTAATAGCTCACTATGCTGATGCAGTCATTAGTGATACACTATTTTGATGTCATCATTATTAGCTCAGTATGCTGATGCAGTCATTAATGATACACTATTTGTTTTTTAAATTATTATTATTATTTCATTGAGATGGGGTGGGAGGAGGAAGGGGTTGTGTCGCTTATACCAGTGCTCAACATTTGGTGAACGCAAGCATCATTGTTTGTTGGAAATTATATGTAGCTGGTGTTCTAACACGTGCATAGGTCGTGACCTCTCATGGCGTTAAGTGACTAACAATACCACAAATATATTGACAATAACAGTGGGGAGTCACAGTGGCATGTCTGTTATTTATTTGTAGAGTGGGTTGGTTGAGTGTAGGAAAATATTCAAAATAAATGTATTCTGTTATAAACTGTTGCAATATTGTTTTTTGTTTTTTTTAATATTATTCGGTCAAGTGAAAACAGCACTTTTACTTGCCTGGATGGCAACGCAAAAATAAAGTTTAACGCATACACTGATACACTATTTTGATGACATCATTATTATAATAAAATAAAAAATAATTCACTACTTACCTCCAGTAACTCATTACTTTATTAAAATTATTAATAGCATATTACTTTCATTAAAGGATTGACTGTTATTTCTGTTATGTTCATTGGGGTATGAACAAAAAAAATCATCCACAAATTTAATCGACAAAGCCTTCCTCACATAAGTTTGCAGATTAGTTTTTTTGTTCATACCTAGATGAATGTAAAAGAAATAACAGACAATACTTATATTTAAATTTGAAACATACTTACTAATAATAACATTAAAACTTCATATTTTATTTTGAATTATTGCTTTTGGATAAAACAATAATGCTCAGTAAGACAAATTACCAACATAAAATGACGTAATTTTTGTATTCATCGAGAAATTAACAAACTCCCATTGCTATGGCTGGACCAATGGGATGAAGTTATATTGTACTGAATGTAATAGAAATTTTATTACAAAATATTAATAGCATATATTTTGTTGTAGTCATAAGCCTTAAAGTAGTCCATTATCATGTTAAACTCATTAATGGTCTTTAATAGTACACCACTTTGTTGAAATCATTAATTAACTCCTTACTTTGTTGAAAGAATTAGCAGCTCACTACTTTATTGAATCATTACTTGACATCTAGTTTGACACCTGATAATAGTAAATACATATTCCTTTGTTGTATGCCATGAGTATGCAGCTATAAGTTATGTAAATTCTTTTGACACTCTTTTGTTTGTCTTTGTTTAATCAGGCTGATGAAACATCACTTCGCCTGCCTCCTGAAGTTGTTGAGCGCCTCATCACAAGACCAGATGATCTAGCTGAACAGGTGGAGCAAAACATTCGCAACTACAAGAACAACATGCTCAGAATGTTGGAGGTAAATTGGTGTTTGTTTTTTTAATTAATTTATTTATAGGTTTTTTTTTAAAACATCATTTAGCATATTAGCAACATGAATTAGTTTTTATCTAATTTTAACACTATCAGAAGATAAAAGAGTTTTGGATATTACTTTTCTGGAGACGGCACCAACTTTATGTTAGGGTTTCATATTTAATTATATTTTTCATAAACTATAAGTTGTAGATCAGGGAAACATTGGTCATGTTTGCACCTATGGATGGCCATCTCAGTAATGTTAAAATTATTAAAATTTATATTGTATTCAATTTTCAATTAAAAAATATATCATGAAATTGACATCTAAAGTTTAAAAATAAAATAACATGTAAATTCACATATTATTTGTGATAATTTCTGTGTTAATAGCCGATGATAAAATTAAAAATCAATATGCTCTAGTGGCATCGTTAAATAATACAAGTTTAAAAAAAAATACATTTGTTAGTATTTTGTGGAGTTATTGTAAAAGTGAAAAAAGACATAGTGTTTGGTGTTTTTGTTTAGTTTTTTTTAAATATAGAGAAATTACTTTTTTGTGTTGGGCATTCTTTAGATAATTATTAATTTACTTTAACTTAATTGTCTAAATTGTTTTGTGCTTTTAGGACTATATGGCAGATCATGACCAGCAGTATTTGGTTGAAATGGATTCAAATCAGATGTGTGCTGTCATCTTCAAGGTATGTTCTTTTTTATTTCCATTTACAAGCTGATGTGTTGTCCTGTCTGTGAGATGGTGCATATAAAAGATTTCAATTTGTCAATAGGAAATATAGTGAGTTTTCTCTGAAGACTGCATGTCGGAATTACCACTTTTAAATATCAAATAACCGAAGATTTAATTAATCAGTGTTCTTTAGTTATGTCATTAAGCAAAACAAACTTTTCTTTACTTCTTGTGACCAGCACTTAGCCTTTTTTATTTTATATATAAATTGAAAGTATATAATGTATTTGTATGTATGTATGTATTTATGTATTTGCATACAGAAGAGACATGGCTGAACCCCCATTGATTTAAACATGTTTTACTGCTTTTTGAAAAGGCACACGTTTTCCAACTTACTAGGCCTTCTCCATAATATATTTATGCATTTTAAAATATGAATTGAAATAAATATTATATAAATCTAAGCTGTATTTTCATTCAACATATTCATGTCCATTTAATAGGTATTAGATCAATAATATTAATAGTAGTACATGTAGAATAATAAATGTCCATTAAAATAAAATACATGTTGTACACCATATGCAATTTGCAGATTTAAAAAATGTTTTGTTGAAAAAAAACCCCGTAATGAATAATAATATGTATTAATAAGACAATAGTCATAAATGTGTAATTTTGTAAATTGGCCCAATTTTAAAATTTCAGCAACTCATGCAAAGATTGGAATGTTTTGTTCTGCGGCCAGCAGCTGTGCCAACGCGTCTCTTTGAACCTGAGGAAGATGATGTCCCAGAGGATATTGAGACTGATGAACTGATGCGAATGATGGCACCCAAACAGATGGTTGCACCCAGGTTCCGATGGCGCAGGAGCAAGTGGTTGAGGAACTGTCCGGTTGCCCTGTTTGAGGGAAACATTGTGGTTGGAAAACCAGAATTTGTTGTAAGGTATGGTATGTCTTCTACGACAGTAGAAGTAGCATAAAAAGAAGCACTAGTATTAAAGAAAGAAAGGAATGCTTTATTTAACGATGCACTCAATGCATTTTATTTATGGTTATATGGTTAAGGACCACACAGATTTTGAGAAAAAAACAGCTGTCGCTACTTCATGGGCTACTCTTTCCCATTAGCAACAAGGGATCTTTTATTTGTGCATCCCACAGGCAGGATAGCACAAATTGTGGCCTTTGTTGAACCAGTTATGGATCACTGGTCAGTGCAAGTGGTTTATACCTACCCATTGAGCCGTGCGGAGCACTCACTTGGGGTTTGGAGTCTGTATCTGGATTAAAAATCCCATGCCTTGACTGGGATTTGAAAGCAATACCTGTAGACTGATGGCCTAACCATGACACCACCGGCAGCTGGTCAAACTAGTATTAATGAACCAAAATTTGCTGTTTGGTGTATCTTGTACAACAGTAGAAATGACATGAAGGAAGTACATACTGTTAAGTTTGTCTTCTACAACTGTTACTGTAGAAGTAGGGTAAACGTCGGATTGGTACTCGTAAAGCAAAATTTGCTATTGGCTGTATCTTGTACAAGAGTAGAAGTAGCATAAAGGAATATTGGTGAACATTGGCGAATCAGAATATGCTGCTCGGTGAAACAAAATCCACTGATCAAAATTGTACACATACATTATATATTTTTCTGTTTTTCTCTTCTATTCAGTTTTCTGGATAAAATGTACTTCCTGTCAAGTGCTGAAGCGATGGAGAAATTCATGAAGAATCCAAGACCTTACTTGCTCCCTCCACAACCAAGACCTCCTTGCAAGTTTTCTGTTTTGGGACCGCCTCTTTCGGGCAAAACTACACTCTGTCATCTGCTAGCACAGAAGTATGGAGCTACGGTGAGGAAAATGTCTTTCAAATTTATTCATTACTTTGACAAATAGAAAATAGGATAGCACCTGAGTCAGTGAAATAAAGCTGATTTTTATAGGTGTGTTTCTTCACAAACATTTCAGAATTTGTTACATTGGGCTGGATGTCCAAAAATGTTGACCTTAGAAGTGTATTACTCCCTAAAGAAGTGATCTTATCTGTACTAAGCAGTGATTCATGAATGGTATGTCAAAGACCATGGTATGTGCTGTCATGTTGGTAGTGAAGTGCATATAATTCCACACACAGTCCTTGAAACACACCTCCTCACTTATCTGCACCATCTTTCAAGGACATTCTTGTTAACGATACATGGCTTCAAATTAATTTTGTGAAGTTGTAAGCAATATTTTCTTCTGAAATTTTAATTTGGAAGCAAATGTAAGAAATTGAGAAGTAGTTCCAGAAAGTACTTTGGGAATTAGCTTAATAAATTAATGATCTTTTGATGATGCAACTATACATGTGTAATGAGCTCAGTGCATGCAAATTTTTTCACCAGGTCCTAGATATGGATGAACTGATTAAACCTAAACAGGAAGAGGAGAAGAAACGCCAAATCGAGCAGGCTCGAGCTGAAGCCACGGAGAGTGCCATCGTGGCTGTGAAGGTTAAGATCAAGGAACAGATGGAGGCAGAAGCTGAGGCAGCAGCTGCAGTCCGAGAAGCAGGTCTGTAAACTGTTTCAGACACAGATCAAACTTGGCAGATATTATATTGGGGATCGAACTTAGCAAATATTATATTGGGGATCGAACTTAGCAAATATTATATTGGGGATCGAACTTGGCAAATATTATATTAGTTATCAAACTCAAAAGAGCCTTTTCACTCTGGAAAAAGTTACTGATTTTTAAAAATAAAAACACTGATCTTTTTATTTTCATCTAGTAAGTGCAGGCAGACATTTATTAATTGATTTTATATATCAACCTTTAACAGCATGTGTTACAGTATGTGGAACTTATAGGATGTTGCAGTTTGTGGCCAAATTGAGGGGTGTTCATTATCTTTGAAAGTAGTAAAAGTATGTGTGGGACATTTGTAGGTCCTCCCTGGCCACCAGAGGGCACTGCTGACTTTAAATACTTTTAATGTGCCAAGTTTCATGTTTTTAACCAAAAGTGCACAATTGTTTTGTTAGACACCCCACTAAAATGGGGTGGGGGACATCTCATATGAAAATTGCAAGAGCAATAGTTTCATTCACGCGTCGCTTGCATAAGGTTGATTTGTGTTAACCATTTTTTGTTCACATATTGAATTTATGACATCATTTACATGATCGTGATGGGTTACGTAAAATGAAATGGGTTACCTGAATTAGTTTTTGCGTAACCCATAAATGGTTTGTGCAGATTTGCAATTATTAGAGACCTGCACTGGAGAACAGAATAGCTAGGATAAATTGAGTACTCTGATGAAAGTTGTTGTCTACTAATATCTTCGCTTTAAAAACAAAAAGAGTTAAAAAAAACCTTTTGATTATGGATTGTAGTTTTCATGCATCTATTATAATCTTGAATTGGCTTTAATGAAATTATCTCTTGAAGCTTTGTTAGTCCAACTTTATATAGTTTATAAGCCATGTTTGTTTGAGAGAAGAATTCAGGTTATGGCTCTCATGTAGATGAGATTAATTAAAAAATAATGTAGAAAAGAATAACAAATATTTGCATCACTACTAGAAAGATTTAAGATTTGTTACAATTCGTTGTGCTCTTAAAATGGTCACTGTTATGTAGACATTTCTTTGAGTTATTTAGTGGTAAGAAAATTTACAATCTGGATTTAACAAAGTTTCAGGTGGACATATTTGACCTATGGAACATATTTTTATTCTTATTTTATTACCACAAACTTGTAACAGAATATTTGCCACCTATCAAATGAAGCAGGTCTCATTGTTTTAGATTTTTCATTTGCTTAATTACTAACATTAATGATGACTTGTTTAGAACTGGCTGCTCAGGAGGAGGCAGAAGAGGCAGCATTGGCAAAAGAAGGTAGTTGCTTGACTAACCACATGCACTGTTCAGTTGAAGTGTTTTTACTGCCGAGTTCATCATTTTGTTCGGTACTGGACATCATGATACAGTGAAACTCTTCCAAACCAAACATCTATGTCAGTCAGTCAGTCTGGGATCAATCCTCATCGGTGAGCCCATTGGGCTATTTCTCGTCACAGCCAGTGCACCACAGCTGGTATATTGGCTGTGGTATGTGTTATCCTGTCTTTGGGATGGTACATATATAAAAGATCCCTTGCTACTAATGGAAATTTTTTAGCAGGTTTTCTTAATATAGCCGATGATTAATAAATCAACGTGCTCTAGTGGTGTCATTACACAAAACAATTTTTGTTTTTTTATGGGACTAAGTAAAACATCCAGTTAAAGGTGTTTCCGCTTTAGACTGATATTTAAAGATGTAGCTGTGATAATTATTTGGTTTTGAGGAGATTACGGTCTAATTAGGCTCTGGTTTTGTGGGGTTTCACTGTATTTTTACACTGGGACAGACTTACATTAATATGTGTATTCTAATGCAGTTGGTTTTGTTTGACATGCTTACTTTTAAAATATCATTGTTTTATTTTATGACTTGAATGCTATTTATAAAAGTTCATGTGATGTGATGTGTTGTGCTGACAAGAATTTCAAAGTTAAAAATGACAACTGTGTAAAGTTATAAATATTTGTTATTGAACACTAGTTGTTGCAATGAGTATTCACAATAAGTGAAATCAATAATAGAATAATAAAATATTATGGTTGTATTACAGGTAAAAACATATATCATAATTAATTTTATAAGGCAGATGGCTTGAAACACAATACTAATGACCAGGTTTTTTGTATATGCGTCCTTTCCAAAAAACTATTATTTACACCATGTTTAAAAAAAAATGGATTTATTAAATTAGAATAGGGATAACCATTTTGTATATGACCATTTGCAGACATTAATGCTGGTTTTACAGTTTCAGATGTCCATTTTACCATCTCTATCCTTATGATATAGTCTGTTTTCAGCAAAAGGGAACTGACAAAAAGGGAATTGCCATAGTGTGTAATGCTAAAACTCTTATTAAAATAATATATTATCAACTTTTAAACCTACACCAACTCTCATAAAATTTTTATGCAAGAAACATTTATGGAAATAAAAAAGTTTCTTTACAAATTATCATCAAGTTGTGTAGATTAAAGATCATTTCTAATGCAGGGGTGAAGACTGTGATACAGTCAAGCTATGCAGTGTCGCCTGAAGCAATAGTTAATGCAGTACCTAGACACAAACAGCAGAACTGAGAGCATTTTGCCTTGGCTATTTCATTAGTTGCCTTTATCCCTGTATCAAAAATGATATTTAACCTACCGGTATGCAGTTTAATGGAAAATTCTACAGAAACTTTTTTTATTTACATTGAGATTTGTTTTTCAAAAAATGTTGTAGAAGCGGGTACATATTTAAAACAATAATATATTTTGATATAATATGCTATTTTAAAGTTACATACCAATTCATCGGTTCCCTTTTGACGCAGACAGATTATAATGGCAATTTTAATCAAATTACTGTGCACAAAGCTTCTGTTAGTTTCATCTGATTTTGATCAAATAGATGAAGTAGGCAATTGTGTTACAACTGACACAGTTGTTTGGTTGGTCATTAATTCCATAAAGAAATAGGGCACTACACAAATGTATCACATGTATAGATTCACAGTACCATGAAATGTTTGTTTTGTATGTTGACCATGCACTTTTGTTAATCAGGGTGGGTTTTTTTAAATAACGTGATTTGTTTGTGTGTGTGTGTGTGTGTTCGAACATATGATAACACGTTTTTGTGTGGTTTGCTTTCTATATTGTTTCTTTTCTTATGTTTTTTGTTGTTGTTGTTGTTTTTTGTTCTTACAATTCTGTTACACTTGAAATGTAATAATAATTATTGCTTAGTACTTTAATAGATCTACATTTCATCATCCAGAATGCCAGTCCATTCGATATCCACGAAATATTGTTATCATTATAAGTCATTATAAATGTTGATTTTGTTATATTAGTTAAGTTTAGAACACTGTTTCTGAATGTCTAATAGTTTAATTAACCTTTCTTCTCTGTTAAATATGTTTATCAGTCAATGTTTTTCTCATGTTAATGACTGTTCTATTAAGACTCTAACTTTCTCTTAGTACACTGTTTTTGATAACTTTCTCTCAGTACACTGTTGGTTTTTTTGATAACTTTCTCTTAGTACACTGTTTTTGATAACTTTCTCTTAGTACACTGGGTTTTTTTTTTTATAACTTTCTCTTAGTACACTGGGGTTTTTTTTAATAACTTTCTCTTAGGACACTTTTTTTTAAAAATAACTTTCTCTTAGGACACTGTTTTTTTAATAACTTTCTCTTAGGACACTGTTTTTTTAATAACTTTCTCTTAGGACACTATTCTTAATAATTTTCTCTTAGTACACTATTCTTAATAACTTCCTTTTAGTACATTGTTATTACCTTTTAGTACACTGTTCTTAACTTTCTCTTAGTACACTATTCTTAATAACTTTCTCTTAGTACACTATTCTTAATACCTTTCTCTTAGTACACTATTCTTAATAACTTCCTTTTAGTACATTGTTATTACCTTTAGTACACTGTTCTTAACTTTCTCTTAGTACACTATTCTTAATAACTTTCTCTTAGTACACTATTCTTAATACCTTTCTCTTAGTACACTATTCTTAATACCTTTCTCTTAGTACACTGTTCTTACTAACTTTCTCTTGGGACACTTTTCTTAATAACTTCCTTTTAGTACACTGTTTTTAATTACTTTCTCTTAGGACAATGTTTTTAATAAGTATAAGTGTTAGTAAGTGTTTGCTCAGTATGATGTTTTTGCTAACATTTCTTTTAGCATTATATCTTTAATAACTGTACTGTGACCATGCCTAGCATTACATGTATGTCATTAATAACTGTTCTGTTAATTCTAAATCTTATAGTTAAAAGTATACATCAGAATAACACCTCATTATTTTCCTCTTTGAACCTTAGTCAGCAACATTCTGAAACTAGCTATTAATTAAAATCACAGTTTGAAAGAACTATACCGATGTGATTAACATGCAGCTCTTTGACTTATGTTTGTTACTATACTAAGCCAATTACCTTCTGGTATTCATTTACTCTGACAATGATAAATACATTACAGAAGAAGGAAAAGAAAAAACTGACAGTGATGAGGAGAGTAAAGATGGAAGCAAGGAAGAGAAATCGGCCGACTCGGAACAAGCAGAGCCAGAGACAGGCCCATCGGAGACCCAGGAAGATGAACAGGCTGACCCAGCTGAGCCCACCGAGGCAGCTCAGCCAGCCGAACGAACAGAGACGGAGCAATCGGAATCAGAAAAACCTGACGACGAGAACGTTCAACCGTCAGAGCCCGAAGTCGATGCCACTCATCCTGACGTTGTGGCCATTGTTGATGCTGCAGTGAAAGAGGCTGAGAAGAACATCACCCAGCTGTCGCCCGAGGTGTATGTCGACGTCATGGAAGCTGCCATCAAGGACGCGGAGAGAGAACTTCGCAAGAAGAACAAAGAAGAAGGAGCATTGTATGTTGGGATTTTTTAAAAAGTGTTTAAGTTTGCTGTAACTTGAGACATGTCCAGGAGGCCAAATGTAGTCCATCCCACAGGGAACACCTTTTTGCATACTACAAACTTTACTACAAGTTATTTATTTCTGAGTATTGTTTTTTAAATTACAGACTATTTTTTTATTTTTTTTTATTTCTAAAACACTTTTACATTTCTTGTTATCTGAAACCAAACTGAAATTATTTACAAAAATAATTTTTGTTATTAATATAATAGGATGGAAATCCGTCAATATGTTCACAACCACATGCCCATCTGAACATGTCACTGATTCATTATTTCAGTATGTCATATCTATGTGTTTTCATTTAATCCATAGAGCCTGTGGTTGCCAATTTTTTTTAATCCATCAAATTTGGTCTGCATTTAGTAGACAATATCAAATGGCGATCTGTAAGAATAAGTCACTTATCTTTATTCTCCCCATCCTCATTAGAAATGATTCTATGCTTATTAGATACCCTTTAAAGGGACATGCCCTAGTTTCAACCCGTGAAAATTAACACTAAGTTTTGTTAATCTACAAACCTGTAGCACATTTTGATAAAGTTGAGAGAAACATGAGACTGTGACTTTGAAATGGTGAAATACCCCCTAAAAAAGGGATTAGAACTCGAACTCATAACTGTTATTTCTCAGACACATGTGCATTTTAAAAATATGAGAAATACATTTTGTGATATTAAAAACAGCAGGATGATAAAAAAAAAAAATATCCACTTCGAATGTAAGGAAATTGATAATCTAAACCATAAAATCTAAGCAAAGTATGATTTCAGTTGTTAAAAACAACTATAATACAAATATGTCTTAGTGTTTAAAAACTAGGGTATGTCCCTTTAATAAACAGTTATCTTACAGAGCATTGTTTCAAAATGTCTTTTACATGCTTTTGCTTGTTAGCTATGTTTTTGACAAGTTGTAAGATAAATTATACATTATGACCACCTGTGGAATGCAATATTTATCAGATTATTTTTCTACAATATAAATAATTAAAGAAATGTATTCTTTCAGAAATGGCGGTTACATCTTTGATAACTTCCCAGCGACTCGGGATCAGTGGAATGCGTGTGTGGAGAAGGGTGTTCTCCCTGATAACGTGATAGTGTTGCAGGACCGCAGTATCAACAGTGAGAATTTGACCAAGCGATACTACCTTCTGCAACGTGACGAAATCGATGAAAAAATCAGACTTCGGATTGAGAAGGAACAGGAGGCCAAACGGAAAGAAGAGGAAGAGAAGAGGTATGTACAGTTGGACCATTCACATATCACTGATCTTGTGTTGATTCATACATTTATAGAATATACTGTAGATCCTGAAATTAATGAGTCACGGTGGTCAGACATTAATGCGACATGAAATTAATGCGAGTGGTCTCCCTTTGAAATAACGTTTTTCATCACAATGCTTTGAAAAATAAATAAATACAAAATTATAGTGCAAAATTAGTGTCTGCAAAATGAATTAATTCTTAATTCGAAATGACACGTGTATTTAGCTATCACTTCCTTTTCCGACATTTCCGGCTATACCATTTCATAACCACTTATTTGATTGGATCACACGATTTCGCCAGTGGCACTGGTGTAACAAAACACTTGGGGTCTATGCGGTACATGTATCGGTTATCCTGTTTATTTCGCACCTTTGATAATACCGATTGAATGAAATCGCAAAGTCAGTGATTATACCAATCAACTATAAGATTGGCACAATACAATAATGATCTCGATATGTCTCGCATAATAAATGAGTAACGCCAGCTGTGAAAGCAGACATGTGGTAACATTCCAGACTTTGGGTTTTTCATTTCCCGATATACAGTGATGCCCTTTGTTTAGCAATTAGCAATTAGACCTAAACTCACTAACATCAGGTGTAATCTATTAAACAAGTAGACAATCTTGAACCGCTCCAGTTGTGTTTATACTTTTGTTTAGGACGAGATCGACGGGCTCCGTTACCCATAGTCAGTGTAATTAAGCTGTTGCGCCTACGATGATTTGTGCTCCATTTGTGTTGTGTTATATAAACGTATTGGTATTTTAAAGTTTTATTGTTTTGTTTTAATACAGACAAAACATAGAAATAAATGCGCCATATTATTAATGCGAATAGCATGGCCTCGCATTTTT
>JAECMU010050023.1:0-34563 GCA_016106625.1 Dracogyra subfuscus | reverse complement strand
ATATACAAGGCTGACATTACTAAATAAAATGTCTGTCTTAGAAGCTATGTGCACATCACCAAAAAAAAGGAAGAGTATATCTACATAGAACATTTAGGTTTTTTCTTCACACTTTGGTTTTACAATAGGTGTTAATCAATTTGAACGTTGAATAGCAAGTACTGTTTAACATTTAGAATTAGATGGTGATCTCTGAAACGTGTATAGTATTGCTGAAGTAAATGTTCCCTGACCAGGTTTTACATAAAGTTCATAAAACTAAAGCTCATACTTTTTAAACTTTAAGATCCAGACTCAAGACTGTAGTTCATATGTCCAAATCTTCAGGGATGAACTTAGCAAGAAGGAAGAAAATGTTTCATTCAATACATTTTATTTACGGTTATATGGTGTCAGACATATGGTAACGGATCACACAGATATTGAGAGAGGAAACCCACTGTCACCACATTATGGGCTTCTCTTTTCGATTTGCAACAAGGGAGCTTTTATATGCACCATTCCACAGACGGGATCGTATATACCACAGCCTTTTGTTACACCAGTTTTGGAGCACTGGCTGAAACAAGAAATAGCGCACTGGGCCCACTGACAGAGATTGATCGTGCATGAGGCTAGTGCTGTATGACTGAGATACGTCCTGCCCAAAACCTAGTGTGCAGAGGGCAGCATAATATAAAAAAGTACCTTTTAAGCACATTTATGGCTATAATAAATTGTGCTATACACACACACACACACACACACACACAACACATATATATCCATAATTCTCAACCATTGTGTCTTGCTGACCAACAAACTATGATTAATTTGCCAAGATTTTATACTATTTGTCATTGGAAAAATTGTCAAATTTATTATCAAATTAGCTGTCAAAATTAGCTGTTAATTCTTCAAAATAACCAAGATATTCTGCCTTTGTTTTCGAGCAAAAATACTTGCCAAAAAATATTTGTCACAGAAAATCAAGACAACTCAAGAAACCATTCTTTTTATCAAAAGTATTTCTGGTTGTTCTGTTACTATTTCCATCCAGCGAAGTGTGCAAAAAGGTTGCAACTATGAATTAGTGAATACATCACATGCTGTATGTTGCCTAACATTGGTATCATTTTTGCAGACTTCAGGAAGAGAAGGAGAAACAGAGAATAGAAGAAGAGCTTCGACAGTTTGCTGAAGAAGAAAGACGGAGGAAGCAAGAAGAGGCAGAGGAAGGTGAGATTTATATTTGAGTAGTAACGGACCCTGATGCCATTCTCAATCTAGTGAATAATAGAGGTTTTGTTTAGCAACTTGAATTATGTATTAAATGCATTTTCCTTGTTTAGAATATTAGTGTTCATTAATTCAATGCATTTCTCATTGTCCTGATGTTTGGTATAGACCAATTGGATAGTCATTTTAAACAAAATCAATAATTAATGCGTCCTTCACAAGTCAACATTTTCTCAACTATCCAAAAACATACCTCTTTCCCAACTTTAAGGGAAATCTTTTATGAACATGTTTTAAAAAAACAAAACAATTGGGGGGTTGGTGGATTAAAAAACAAATGGTAGCATTAACCCCTCCCTCCCAACGTATGGTTTGCATATGCATGAACATCCAAACATATGAAATGCAAAAACTTGCTCGGATAACTTTATTTGTAACAATACCCATCTTTATAAGATACAATACTACATTAATTTCTCTAAACAGAATATATCCTACCTGAAGTAAATAAATAAACAGAAATCCCTTGTTCTTAAGTGTCCTCATTGCACTGGTTAGATATTTATAGTCCATCCATCCATCCTACAAAAATATTTCTCTAAATAATTTAATTTCAGTTTGGTTTGACGTAAGAAGAAAAGTAAAAGTGTTTTGGAAATAAATTTTAAAATACAATTTTTTGTGAGCAATTTATAAAACAGTCGGCTCATAAAATTAATATCTTGTAGTAAATTCCATAGTATGAAAAAAGGTGTTCTCTGTTGAAAGGACTATAGTACATGCTACTGGTATCGTTTTGTTCTAGAGGGTGAAGGAGAAGACATTGAAGCTACTCAGGATGGTGAGCAACCCACGGAGGGCGATTCTTCTGGTGACCAACCTCAGGAGGGTGAACCAGACACCGAGGCAACCCAGGGTGAGGAGGCAGCTAAAACAGGTGAGGAAAATTGAGAATATTGTATGAGCTGTTGAATGTTATCATGAGGGTGCAATACTTGTAGTTTTAACTTTGCCATGAGAGTTAGTTAATGAGTAAAGTGACAAAAGTGAAAATTATTTCACAAGGAACAAAATAAAAGGAAGTTGTTTGATAGTCTATTTATTAGTTATTCTAGATAGATTTTTGATTTAGAAATAGCTGTTTAGACATGCTAACATACATAACATATACTGTGTACAAAATGGCATAACATTCATTCTAACTGCTTCTGTAGGTAATACTTTAAAATAGCTTTTAAATTTATTGTTTGAAGTAATAATTATCAGTTAAGAAACTGCTACTCTTAAAACAATTCTGTTTCCTGAATTATTATGTTTTTGTAACATTAAGATCATAGTATTGTATATTCGCTAAATAAAATTCAATTTGTTTAGTGTTTTAATAAATCATTATCAAAAACTTACTGGCACTGTTATTAATACATTATATGTAAAATATTACCTCAAACCGCAAGCTAAGATAGATTTTTAACATAATAGTATCAAGGTTTTTCCAAACATTTTGATACGTATCGAACGTTCAAAGCCTGGATTGCCACTTTGTTACAGATGCACCTGAGGATCAGTCAGAAAGTGTGTCACCTGATCGCACTAAGTCAGGTAACTTACAAACATAGACTTGTTTGCAGACCTGGAAATAACTATAATTTTATTTCATCTGCCTTTCAGAATGTCCTGCATGCATTCAGTTTTGCTAGACATAAAATCTTTTTCTGTCGCCATGAAAACATATTTGTCCACACTTTTGAGGTCAAGTATTAGATTAAAAATTACATTAAAAGAACTTTCTTGAGTTTGCAGCTATCGTAAGATGTTACAACTAGAAGTCTAAGAACCATTTTTAAATTTACATTTAAAATATCCACAAGAAGATAGCATTGACATTTGAGAGATTAATTTCTTTTCACATTAGCAGTCCTCCATTGGCTTTAGGGATGTTTGACTAGACCACTGCTTGGGGGGGGGGGGAATTGCACTTTGTTTGAGGACTGGTAATGTATCTATAAAAGAGAAAACACCTCAAGTTTTCTCCAATTTAGGAACACTGTTTGGGGTAGGACTCTACCCATGCTTATGGGTGGTCGTTTGCAGTAGGAAATTTTTTGGAATTATATTTCTGTTGACCTTGCAAAATGCTGTATAAAGATGAGATATAGTATTCATGTTCAACCATGGATATGTTTTGGAATGCCAACTTTTATCTTGATAAAATATCTCTCTGGTGCCCAAAAATTGCATACTTAATTATATGCAATTTTTTATTTTTTAATAACACAGACATTATCAACAAAAACTTTAAAGTTAAAATTACTTGTTAAAGTCTAGAAATTTCCGAGATTATTGTTGAAAAATTACTTATAAAATAATACCTTAAACCTCAAGCTATGTATGAACTGATATTTCAAATGTTAGTTTTACTAAAATAGTTTGATATGTGTCATACGTTCAGACATCACAAATTACCACTTCATTACAGATGTACCTGAGACTCAGCAAGAAAGTGCGTCTCCGGAACGCACTAAGTCAGGTAACTTTGTACACTGGTATACAGGCCTGGAAATACTCTATCTAAAGCTGTATGTGTGAAACTGTCCTGCATGAACAAATGTGTCCTAGACAGAAAGAAAATGTAGTTACAGTTCCCCTATTTATGCACCCAGTCACTCTTGTCAGCCAAAGAGTTTAGGTCTTCATGTATATAAACCTATAACACTGATGTATGCGGCAGCAGTTTTCAAATCACAAAACCAGGGGGCCATTTCACAAAGAATAAAAATTAAGTTTACATCTGTGACTAGCAGTTACACCAGTCATATGTTTACACGCATTTCACGCAAAAAAATTACATCATTACGGAAGATGGATCCTTTTAAGGACAAAAGAAAATTAAATTTGTGTACTTTAAACTACATTACCGTAGTTGTACTGTTATTAGTAATAAGAATTTTGGTTTAGACACAGGTAATGTTTTGTGAAATGGGTCCCTGAATTTATAGGTAATTTCCTCTCCACAGGAAAATAGGCATTGACTGAAATGCTTAAAATTCTCATGTATTCTGTCAGATTGCAGTGAAAACCCTGTCCTACTTCCACTCCATCTCGTTGTTTTCATTAATAAACAGTAGATGGTGCATTCTGCATTTTAAAAAAAATAAAAAATAATCATATCCTTACCACATCCTGGGCATGTTTTAAAAACAGCATTACGTCTTTACCTTACCACATGGTGTATCATAGGCATTATGGCAGTTCAGTGTGTTAGAAGCTGGCAGATACTGGACTTGTATCAGTAGGTGAACAGGTCATTGGGGAGGTGTAGGGTGACATGTAGCTAGGTGGTAGAGTGCCAGCCTGGGGTGTGATAGGTTGCATGATCTATTGCCTTCCAACAGACTCGTATTTTAATCTGTCCCAGCTAGTATTCCATGACTGGTACATCAAAGGTCATGGTATGTACTGTTCTGTCTATTGAAAACATTTTTATAAATCATTCCTTTGCTGCTTTTTGATGGGAATAGCGTACATGTATGTTGTGGCATTGGGTTTCCTCTCTCTCTCTCTCTCTCTCTCTCTCTCTCTCTCTCTCTCTCTCTCTCTCTCTCTCTCTCTCTCTCTCTCTCTCTCTCTCTCTCTCTCTCTCTTTCTCAACTAAGTATTAAAATAACCATAAGTTTGACACCTAATAGCTATAGTTTAAAAAGTGCTGAGGTGTCGTTCAACCCTTTCCTTTCACTAATCACATATAAATTGATAACAGTCAGGTCTTGACAGATGGTAAACTCAAACCATACAACATCCTTAACCATCTGCTTGTTTCTAGGCTTGGTATATGTATATATGTTCATTTGTTACTGTATCCATTTTTTGTATCATCGAAATCATACTTTGAATTATACATCCACATTAATCACTTTTGTAACCTCAAGTGTGCAGTTTATGGAGTGTATATATAAGAGTGCTAAGTGCCTGTGAGATAAATATATTAATTTGTAAACTAAGTATAAAATATATACCATCCCTAACAGCTAACAGTTTGCTGCTTGTTTGTGAGACAAAATGTCCTGACCTTTGACTCATGCATTTGTTGTGAAGACAGAGTTGCTTATTAATTCACTATATTGATGATATTAAATTGTCATTTCATAGACATTTGTGTATTTTGTAGTGCTGAGACTCAGTACTTGAACTTTCTTACTGTAAGTGGGGTGGGACATAGCACAGTGGTAAAGTACTCGCTTGATGCACGGTCAGTTTGGGATCGATCCCTGTCTGTGCGCTCATTGGGTTATTTCTCATTCCAGCCAGTGCACCATGACTGGTATGTCAAATGCTGTGGTATGTTCTATCCTGTCTATGAGTTGATGCATATAACAGATCTGTTGCTACTAATGGAAACGTGTAATAGGTTTTCTCTCATAAGACAATGTCAAAATTTCCAAATGTTGACGTCCACTAGCCCATGATTAATAAATAAATGTGCTCTAGTGGTGTCATTAAACAAAACAAACTGTTACTGTGAGGGCGGAATCTAGCTCAGTTGGTAGAGTGCTCGCCTGAGGTGCTTGAATTGTAAGATCAAACCCCCATAGTGGACCCAATCTCTGACTTGGTTCCCCCCTCCCCTTCTCCCATCACAAACAGTACCCCATGAGTGCTATATTGATGGCTGTAGTATGTGTCATTCTGTCGGTGAGAAATAGCATGTAACGTATCCCTTGCTGCTATTGAAAAAATGAAACCGGTTTCCTCTAGGACTATAATAATGTCGGAATTATCAATTTTTTTACATCCAATAGCCCAATGATTAATAAATCAGTGTTTTCTAGTGATGGTGTTAAACCAAACAAACTTGTACTATAAAATTCAAAATATTTATTGATTAAAGAAGTTAATATTTGTAACTTTTAAGCATTATATTAATAATAGTATTAATAAATTGTGTAGAAATAAATTTCATAAATCAAATTTGGGCAAATGTAAGGAGTATGGATCGATTTATACAATTTTATTAATTAAGATATTTTTAGAGTTTCCTTTATATTGTGCATAAAAAATTCAAAGATTGACACTTTGTTATAGATGCGTCTGAGAGTCAGCCAGAAGGTATGTCTCATGACTGACAAAATTATGGTTATACCAGTTACTATCAAATTGTTGTTCTTGGTAAACTTGAAATGGATATAAATTTATATTTGTAACTAGCCACTTAATTCCAGATGTATTACAATACGTTAGTTTTTATACCAAATATAGTTCATTAAATAAAACTTTTCACATGCTTACAGTGCTTAAGGTAAGTTTATAGAAAAAACACATTTTGCCCACTGGTTGACTGCTATCATACTTTGTTTATATTGATGTTTGTTAATATTTAGTTCCAGTTTGATTCAAGTTCAGTTAGAGTTTTGTTAAAGTTTAGTTACAGTCACATTGATTTTACACTCATTGCTTTATACAGCCATGCAATCACCAACAAAAAGCAACACTAATGATTGCGAGCTATTTGATTGGTTCTCAATGTGGACATTCTTTGATTCTAGTAATGTGCAGCACATAAACCAGTCTAGTGAATGTTTTCATGTCCTGACTGGGAGAACATACTCTAGGTGTTGAAGATTATTTCACCGCATGAATTCACATTTTTTGCATTGTACTTAGATTAAGATCTGAAGATTTCATTCTGCTTTAAACTTAAGATTAATGTGGTATTATCACAGTTGAATTACCTCAACCTCTAATAAAATCTAAAATATTTTTATTTGTAACAGTTTTAAATGGTCGCTTTAAGAAATCTCTTTTCTTGTGACAAATAAAAACTACATATTACAACTTAAAAAATACTGATAACTAATGTTAGCCTGCTATTTTTAATCATTAATAATTTATCCTATTATTTACCCACGATATCCACATCATAAATCAGTATGATCATTTAGTGTATTAACCCGGTTAATAATGGTATGCAAATTTGCAAGATCTCTAGGTAATCTGTTGTTGCAGGTGAGTCATTTGCCTACAAGCCAACAAGACCTGTATACATGACTGTAACGTTTTCAAATATATAGTTAAATTATGTGATGCCAGACTAATTTCTGCTAATTGATATGACATCATATTACCGATGGTGGAGACTTTAGTACTGTGATTTACTAAAACATTTATTAAAATGTTTTTCTAGAAGTGTTATAGGACAAACAGAATTTGCTACTCATGTTTTTTAATATGTAAAATACATGTCTAGTTAATTGGTATTTGTCTTGGCAGAGCCTCGACAAATATTGATTAAGATAGACTCGGTTGATATTTTCAATATTAAAAAATACTCGTGACGTATCCTCTGTATATATCATTTTTATTAATTTAGGGAAAAACTACTCCATTTGCTACTAATAAATGTATCAATAATACTAATTTGGACTTGTTCTGTTTAACAAACATTCATTTTCATTATATTTTAATTTTATACATCTACATGCATGTACACATGCCAAGCACATTTCAAATTATGCTGCTTGCATTTAAAATTTGGGTTAGTTTTCTGGAAAATTTTATTCCATTTGATTGCCTTTTGTTTAAAATGTGACACCTGTAATCCATATTGAGTTCTTGTCATTGATCACATTTTCTGAAATGGCTCATAAGTTCTTCACTGAAATTAGTTCACTCACTATAATTATAATAATATGATTTTACTCACATCACAAGGTTGACATAAAATTATATTGGACAAAAATTCATTAAATATTCATACAGTATTTAGTCAAATGCATGAAATGGATTATTATATATATATATCCACATTTAGTGAGATGTCATGTTTCTCAACAGTTGGTAAGACTGGTTGCTGATGACACTCACTGTAATACAAATGTAACTTTCTTTTCACTGACTATACATTTCTTAAGTTTATATCTGTGCAAGTAATAAAATGTTAGTTGATACCCTTTTAATTGAGTCTTCTGTAGAGATATTTAAAATTTGAAAAGAGACTTGATACTAAACAAATTTAAGTGTGTGAGAACTTTTGTTTATGTTTGACTGCTCTTCTACTTAACAGTATAATTCCTAATAGCAAGGCAACATTTGCCTAGGTTTCAGTTGCTCTAAATTGTTACTATAATTGCTAATGTCATCGATTCCATATGCTGTAATAATGCATCTCATTTGATAAGCAGTTAGTGCCAGGAACTACTATTTTGTCGCTTGGCAAATTACTGGTGACAGTCAAGCTGAACCCATCACAATCCAGCAGGAACTCATCTCTGAGTTGCTAGTGTTTTCCCTAGCTTGTTTTAGCATGGTCGCCACCATGCCTCAATATTCTAGTGCCATCTTGCCTTAATTACCTAGTGTGATACTGCCCGGAGATTAAACAAGCTCTTAATTCTAAAATTGTCTTTATAAAACATTCAGAAAATTTATTATTAATTACTAAAATATCCCCATTATATATTTTGCCATTTCTTTATTAAAGCAAGTACACTAATTATATTTAAATTTATTTCAATTAGTTTTTGGTCTTTAATGAGAGAGAAGAAAAAAGTGCCCTGAAAATGATGAAAATGCCTTGCCAAATATCTTGAGAAAACACTAGTACTATTGTTTTGATGAAATGGTATCTTATTTTTGTAACAGTTACTGTCTGTATCTGGCTGTGTGGTTTTGGTTGCTGCTATAATTATTGCCATTTTGTTATGTTATACAGAGCAAGAAGAGGCTTGGGTTCCTGAAGAGACAAAAGAAGTAAGAACCATTTAAACATACATAAACATAATAAAGTGGGAGGAGTGGTAACAGAGGATGCTGCCCACCCCATATCTGGAGATCATGTAATGCTGCCCATTCGAAATTCAGATTAATATATAACTGCCACACCCCTCCTCCACTTTGCTATCATCTTCATAATCAACAAACTAGTCCTGTTGTAAGTCTGAATTTCAAACTGAGTCTTTATGTTACTGATAGAAAAGGATATACTAAAGGTAATCTTATCTTCCATTAAATATAATGTGCACAGTGTTCAGAGCTAGCTATGGGTGAACATAAAACTTTGCCATATCATCTATTTAAACTTCAATATTTGCAAAAACCCAGTTATTTTCTATTAAAATAACAATTATGACATGAAATTTATTCACCAAATGAACATAAAATTCGCCAAATGAGCATAAAATTTGCACTTGGCGAACTTGGCGAGTGTCAGAGATAGCCATGAGGTTATTGAAAGTTGCATCATGAGGTTATTTACATTGCTATGAATTTATATGATAATTTTACTACTGTTTAAAATAAAACTGATACATTGCAATAAATGAAGAATGATTGAACAAACAAAATTTAATAAACAAATAAATGAACAATAAAACTGGCCTCAGGTGCATGGGTGGGAAGGAGTGTATCAAGGATTCAAACAGTTTGTTTTTATTTTTTAAATATATTTCCTTGGGCATCACGTCTCGACCCCCACCCCTTAGACACATCACTTGGCACAATCTAGACCCTCCCCTGCATAAATTCCTGCACATGCACCTGTGTGTATTTATATGCTGGTAACACTCATTCAATTGGTAACAACAAGACACCGCTGGATTATTTTAAACTTTAGAAATTATAAAATTAATGGTCTCCCAAATATTCTTATTATAATTTTGTCTCTTGCAGATTAAAATTCCCACTGGACCAGAGCTAGAAGAGTTCCGTCAGAAACTTAATGAATTTGAAAAGGAGTTTAGCAGTATTGTTGGAACCATCACTGGATCTGCTGGTATTGAACCCATAGAAGTTGACGTTGGTGAAAAAGGCATCGAGGGTGTTCTGCAGGACTCTGTCATTCAAGTTGAAAGTAAGTACACTGTAGATACATCGATCTCAGTCGGTGGGTCCATTGGGCTATTTCTCATTCCAGCGAGTGCACCACAATTGGTATAACAAAGACTGGTATGTGTTATGCTGTCTGTGGGATGGTGCATATAAAATATCCCTGTAACGGGTTTCCTCCCGTGAGACCATATGTCAAAATATCAAATGTTTGACATCCAATAATCTCATGTTTGTCTGTGTGTGTATTTGGTTAACTCACAGAACAGTTTACCTACACTGACTGGGAGTTCATATGTGTAATACTCTCATGTACTATATTTGTATGTGTGTTTGGTTACAGAGCAGTTTTTTGTACACTGGCTCATGTGTGTATATGTGTGTTCGGTTACAGAGCAGTTTTTTGTACACTGGCTCATGTGTGTGTATGTGTGTTTGGTTACAGAGCAGTTTCCGTACATTGGCCCATATGTGTATATGTGTGTTTGGTTACAGAGCAGTTTTTTGTACACTGGCTCATATGTGTGTTTGGTTACAGTGCTGTTTTCGTACACTGGCCCATATGTGTATATGTGTGTTTGGTTACAGAGCAGTTCTCGTATACTGGCCCAAATGTGTGTTGGTTACAGAGCAGTTTTCGTACACTGGCATATATGTGTATATTTGTGTTTGGTTACAGAGCAGTTTTCGTACACTGGCCCATATGTGTATATTTGTGTTTGGTTACAGAGCAGTTTTCATACACTGGCTCATGTGTGTGTATGTGTGTTTGGTTACAGAGCAGTTTTCGTACACTGGCCCATATGTGTATATGTGTGTTTGGTTACAGAGCAGTTCTCGTATACTGGCCCAAATGTGTGTTGGTTACAGATCAGTTTTTGTACACTGGCCCATATGTGTATATTTGTGTTTGGTTACAGAGCAGTTCTCGTATACTGGCTGGGAGTTCTCTGGGATGGATCTGGATGAGGAGGAGGAGGACATGGAGGCTGATGCTGCAGAGGAAGAGGAGGAGGAGGAAGCAGCAGAGGCTGAGGTATAACAGAGATATCATATCAGGACTAAGTAATCTTTACACAGCAAAATTGTTTTGACCAATGTCAGTTTGGAAGTAATCATTAAAAATTAAAGGCAGTGTATTCATGGTAATCATAGAAGTGTCTTGATGTGACTTTAATGTACACCAGACTTTTATAGTATTGGAATTGTCAGTATTATGTTTTAGAAATACATAAATTGTCAGGAAGTTTGACCAATCATAACAGTTGGACATTAAGCATGGTTTGTAGTGTGTTTACACTCAAAAATCACTTGCATTTGATGAAATGTGAAAAACTTAATATATCAAGAAAGAAATTATTACTTTTAACCAGAAATATCATTCATTCTTGTGCATATTTTCTGTTACAAATTGTTGACATATAAAAACAAAAAAATTAATATTGTTGGGTTTTCTACCATTTATTTACAGTTTATAATAATAACAGATGTGTGTTATTATTTATATTTTTACTTATAATGGTAAACAAATTATTTTTTAATTGTTTTGAACTTTGTTTGACTGAATTTCAATTCATATATAATACTGGGCATGTTTAATTTTCTTTGACCCTTTCAGGAAGAAGATCCAAACCGCTCCAAGAAGAAACCTCTTGGTGATACAAATCACTTTTGCCCTGTGGCTGTCACAGACGATGGTGTCTTATTTCCGGGAAACCCAGAAATTGCTGCCAGATACAGGGAGAAGGTTTACTATCTGCAGTCTAGTGAAGCAAGAGATACATTCCTGGCTACTCCTGAAAAATATTTGCCGAAAAATAAGCCACTAGATGTAGGTTTTCATGTCTATAATCTGTTTACCGGTACATCTTCTTTACTCAGTATTTTTGTTTTTAAAAAAGAACAATGTAGTGGGGTTTACTTTGAATATTACCTTCTAATAGTAACCACAGGTCTTTATAAAGCAGAAAAAAACTTTAAAACATATGTTTTATCAAAATAGTCAACTCCCATAACTAAAATCTGAAGTCTCTTGTCTATTTTTAGATGTTCTTTATAAGCTTTTTTTTGGTTTCTACCTGGGTTTTTATTTTTTATTTGAGCAGTCTTTATTTTCATGGTTTTTTTTACATAATATTTATCATAATTTTTTTCAATTGAATTTGTTTGAGACTCAGTTTTATTGTGATTGTCATTAATTTAGTATTCAGTTATACAACTTTTCATTCTTTCATATTTGTTTTTCTTTTTGGATAATCAGAATATTGAGAGAAACAAAACATATTTTTATTTCAGCCGCCACCAATCCGGTTACTGATACTGGGTCCACGTGGGTCGGGCAAGTCGTTACATGGTCGACACCTTGCCAAGAAACTGGGCCTGTTCCACATATCATTCAAGGACAGGCTGCAGGAGCTGATCATTGCGAAGACTAAGAAAAGGGTTGGACCCGAATATGAAGACGAGAATGAGGAGATACCAGAAGAGTAAGTAACATGTCAGTGGATTTGTGGGTTTTTTTCACTTCATGGATATCATTTTTTTTTTTTTTACTTCATGTGTAGAAATAGGTACCGTTGAATTTAGTAGCTTAAATTTGATGACATTGTTAAACCAGTTTTTCATTATCAAAATCACAAGAATGAAGATATACCAGGAGAATCACAAACCAGTTGTTTGGGGTTTTTTTCACTTCATCTATGCTTTGTGTAGAAATAGGTACAGTTGAATTTAGTAGCTTAAATTTGATGGCACAGTTTAGACTGGTTTTTGTTGACAAAAATACAGTAGAATAATGAACATGACATATCAGTTGTTTTTGTGGGTTTTTTACTTCATGTGTAAAATAGAAATAGGTACAGTTGATTTTAGTAGCTTAAATTTGGTGACACAGTTTAAACTTGTATTTGATGATAAAAATTTGCTATGTTATAAATTAGTCGTGGTAGTAATGGTAGTGGTACTGGTAGTAGTTAGTATAGTTGTTAGTAGTAGTGGTAGTAATAGGCAATGATTACTTTTGTACTATCCCTTTCAGAATCCTCACTATCTATGAACAATAGTCTCAATAGTTTTGCATACTCACAAATCTCTACCTTTTCAGCCACGATGAAGATGAAGAGGCGCTGCAAAGTGCTATTACTGCTCCCACCAGTGATTCAGCAATTGAGAGTGACGGGACGGCCAAAGCACCTGACAGTGATACTCTGACCGACTCCCAGGGAGGAGTCACTCGGACAGAATCTAAAGAGGAAAAAACCGAAGATGAAGACGAAGAGGATGAAGAGCCCCAGTTGACGGAGGATGAGGAAGCTATCCGGGCGAATCTGGAGTCGGATGAGCCACTACCAGGAGAAGTACTGGACAACATCATTCCACAGTTCTGGCAGAAGGAGTCCTTTAAGTGAGTCTCACTGTATTTTGTTTTGAAATTGCGTTTTAGGGAAGGTTTTGGTTTGTTTTCTAATTGGGCTAGGATGTACGTGGTGATATCTTCCAGATATAAAATATTCTGGTGGCATTGTAATATCATTATATATGATATAGGTTTTTTAATTATTTCTTCAGTTCGAATAGTAGGGTTAAACTTAGATTAAACATTTTGGAGTGCATTTGTTTTCTTAAATATAATTTGTGGTAGAACATATTTTCAGGCAGACTCAGTATACTGTATTGCATACATAATAGATAGTAGTCTGGTTCAAACATCCCAACAGCCAGTGGGATGGCCTAAAATTCTTTTCTTGTGCACCCCTTCCTGTCCTGGTCATGTGACTAACTTCCTTCTTTTTCCTCCGATCTTATGGTTAGGACGTCTTGAATTTTTGCTTTGTCGTAATCTGAGCAGTCTATCCAAGTTTTCTTCAAATTGTTTTATAGGTCAACTGGGTTTATTCTGGAAGGCTTTCCACGTACAGCTGATGAAGTTCGCTACATGGCTGATTCTGGCTTATTCCCGGATGCAGCGATCATCATAACTGTGTCAGACACTGATGTTATCGGACGTCTACTGCCACCAAAGCTCAGTAGGTGGAAAATAAAACGTGACAAACTCATGGCAAGGAAGAAGAAGAGGAAGGAAAAGGCTAAGAAGAAAAGGGTATGTATGATGCTTGTGTCTAGCTTTGAAAGTGTTTCCATTTATATCAGTAGAAATGTATTCTGCAGTTGTGGTATTTTCATAATATCTATGTCATATGTAAATACGGTTTTAGCTTATGACTGCCAAAGAGAAATAGTAAATTTATTATGTGTTATGTTTTTTCTAAATGCATCACCTTTCTTCATATATTTTCATTTTATGTTCTACCTTTTTTCTGGTTTGTTTTAATTGTGGCCTTCTTGTCTCTGTAATTTATGTTACAAAATAATAACAATGTGAAAATAATGGATGTGTGAGTTACTAAAGTAAATAAATATTAAATATATATCAAAGATGTAGCATTCCTTGGTAAAAGATGATTCAATTGTTTATATTCCTTGGCTTTCTGGTAAGCTGAATTTGGGAACTGTATAATTCTAATTTATTTTGAATACTTCTTTAAAAATGCCAAGTTACATTTTACGTATATCTGCTGTTTCAGGATACTGCAATTCAGAAAAGACGCGAAGAGCTGATGAAAGAAGCCGAGGAAAGAAAGAAAGACAAATTAGCTCAGCGTCAATATGAGAAGGAAGACGACGATTACGAAGAGGAGGAAGAAGAGGCTGAGGATGAGGAGGAAGATGACATTGAAGCGCTCCTCACAGAAGAGTTTGAGGTAATTCTTGTCTCACCTGTATGAGGGACTGGACGTAGACTAATGGAAGTGCTTGCTTGATGCTCAGACAGTTTGGGATCGATCCCCATCGGTGGCCTCATTGGGCTATTTCTTGTTCCAGTCAGTGCACCATGTATCAAAGGGTATGTTATGTGCTATATCCTGTCTGTGGGAAAGTGCATATAAAAGATTCCTTGCTGCATTAAAATATATTTAGCGGGTTTCCTTTAATGACTACGTGTTAGAATTACGAAATGTTTGAGATCCAATAGCCGATGATTTATTAATCAATGTGCTCAAGTGGTATCGTTAAACAAAACAAGCACACACCTTTACGAAGTAAAAAGGTGATATACAGGTATTACTGTTCTCATGGTGGTAGTGATGGCAGCAGTGACAGTGTCAACTTTTGCATTAAAGTTTTAACATTAAAGGTCCATGTTTAGATCAGTTTCTCACAAACTGTAGGTCGTAAGTCAGTGAAATGTGGTTTATGGTTGTACGTATGGATGTTCATCACAGTGTACTGAAAACTTTTATGATAGGTGAGACATTTAATTCTGCAGAATTCTTGCGTTATGGTGTAATTTTGGTAAATGTTGTAGACAGTTGATGTAGCTCGGTAGATAGAAATGTAGTGGTTTGTAGGATGAGTAACTCTTAAGTGGACCAATTGGGTTATTTCATCATAACATGTATAGAGTGTACCACTGGTATTTCGAAGGATGTGGTTAAGTCTTCAAATGTGAGCTGCATGGTACTGGTTTGGTAACTCGGTACCCACTGTCACCCAGAGCATGTTTTAACAACTTTGGGAGGTGTAGACCCTCCACATCAAGTTAACTCTTCATCCTGGACAGACAGCTCAGAAAGCCAAGATGTATGTCCAGGTCAGTTAGTGTGAACCTTAATTGGATATGAGTACAAAAGTAAGTTAAAATTAAAGTGCATATTGTTATCCCTTGATGCTGTTCGGTAAGAATTCCAGTGAGGAACTATGGACCAGGGGCCTAATTCACTAAGCTCTCGCAACTTTGCGATCTCGCACTACAGTGCCAAAAAACTGGCAAAGAGGATGCTTTGTTGTCTAGCAGAGCCAAAGAGACCTTTGTGAATTAGGCCCCTAAACTATTTACCATGGAACAAACTGTTTAATGAGATCTATAAAGAGAAATATAGGTTCGAATTACTGGTAACAAATTAGTAACAGTTTATGTATGATTTTTTTAGGAGGAGGAGGAAGAGGAGGAGGAGGAGGAGGAATTAGAAGAAGATGCCATCGACCGAATAAGAAATGAACTCAATGAAGTGTATGACAATGATACCAACAGGCTCGAGATGGTGCAGGTCAGATATACCATATATAGCTTTGTAAACTCTAGAAACACACTGATACAGTGATACATCGGTGGCTACAGAACATTTTCTAGAGAGTATGTTGTCCCCAGTAGTATTTCAAAGTACAGCTGTATTTCTCCAGAAATATCTAACTAACCAAGATATAACATCTTCTTGACAAATAAGAAAACATGATTGTATTCATCTGTTAAATGCTGAAATTCCAGGGCACTTTGAAGTTTGAGGCAGGGTGTGTGCACCTCAGAACTCTCCCCCTAGATCTGCACCTGTATTACCAGCAGCAGGTTAAACAACATTCATAGTTTCAAAAAGACACTGGTTGGATATCATTTACAGCTTTGTAATATTGAAAATGCTGCTGGCAGTGTAGACCATGCAGGGCCCATATTTTCAAAGCCATCTATCTTTGCGCCACGAAGTAGTAAATACATCGTAGGTTGTGCTGTCACTACAGCATACACCACAGTGACGTTATGGCTTACAATGGTTTTATGATTTAGTAAGCTGAGATCACTGAAATATAGGTCCAGGTTAAATTACATTTGTAACTTTTCTGTATTATATATTTATTAAATGAATGCTACATACAGGCAGAATATTGTAATGGTGATACATCAGTTATAGTTTTGTAACATTTATATATATTTGTTTTTAAATAAGATGTACAAATAGAATTAGTGATAGCATGTGGTAAATACTTCCTTGCTGTGAATGAACAGAATAGCCTGTTTGATGACAGTAACTATGCTTTTCACTATACATCACAACTGTGGTAAATACTTCCTTGCTGTGAATGAACAGAATAGCCTGTTTGATGAGAGTAACTATGCTTTTCACTATACATCACAACTGACATAGACATGTAAATATAAAAAAACATTGTTTAACCCTATGAACCCCACTTTTCCGGCTTCCACATGGTCTTGTTTGTGAACAAACTGTTCGGCAACAGTTCGCGACTATTTTCTACCAATCTGAATTTGTTTTACAGCATAGGTATTAATGGAAGTTGTAGGCCTATGTGAATATAAATTTGCTGGCATTTTTTGCATTTTAAGTGTATTTTCCCTCCAATATGAACCGTGGGTGTGTCAGTGCTGAAAAAGCACGAACGTTAATAATGTCTGACAGTGAAGGTGAACTTGATAATGACACATACAGCAATGAAAGTAACTTTGAAACTGGAAGTAATGATGAAATAGATGATGTGAATGTTGGCTGCATTAACAATTATAAAAATGACAGTGAATCCAAATACGTAAATAAGGATTCTGGTGCAGGTGATTTTGGTAGTGTGCATGTTCATGTTTAGCAGGTGAGGGCGAGGCAGAGGTTATAGGTGAGGCAGGGGATGTGGTATTAGGGAAAATAATCAACGATATCATTGGACTAAGCACACTACAGGTTTTGCTGACAGGTGTACATCATTGAGCAGTGTTTAATTTCCAATATTTCCAAGAGAAAATGGAAAGAAATTTCAAAAATTTCTGTTGGGAGCCTGGGGGTGGTGGTGGAATTGACAAAAAATAATTTAGGGTTCAAAGGGTTAACAGTCTGGAGTCGTACAAATATTCTTGTTCTTAAATTTTGTCTCACACCTCCATGTTTTGAGAATGTTAATGTTGTTTGGGGGGTTTTGTGGGGGGTTATGTGGGTTTAAAAAATATATTATATACAGTAAAGTACTCTTATAACGAACTGCAAGGGACCAGGACCATCGGTTCGTTATAGCAGTAGTTCGTTGTAAACATTTACAGAAGTTAGCCGTTTTCATTCAGGAAGTCGGCCATTTGGGATTTTTTTCAGATTCAAATACGATAAATACAAGAATTAGTGGGGTTGGTTTTTTAATGTTTCATTTATGATTACTAATAGAAGAAAATGTATGCTGATTGATATAATACAAATACGATAAAAACAATTATGATCGGTTCGCTGTATATGCACTAATTTAAACTGAAATAAACCATTTTGACCACAAAATTGGTTCGTTTTAACAGTTAATTCGCTATACATAGTTCGTTCTATACATTAAAATTTATTACTAATATATAGGGGAGAAAATCGGGACTTTACAATCAGTTCGTTCTAACCGGTAATTTGTTATAAGCGTGTTCGTTCTAAATGTACTTTACTGTACTACTTCTTTTATTCCTATTGTTATTATTGTATTGTTGTGACATAGAGGATATTCCTCAAGTGTTTTGTAATATCATAATTTATCTGCATGAATTGATAAAAGTATAAAATCTGAGGCTTGCAGAGGATTTTTTTTCTGTCTTGGACGAAAAAGCTTGCTTCGCAAGCTCTTGCACCCACGACAGGCGTGCGCTACAACAGCTTGTTCTGAATGTGCACGTTAAACACTATGTCATGACACATGAGGATTTTTATACTTTTATCAACGAGTGCTGATAAATTATAATATCACAAGACATGAGGGGGTTATTCTTTTTATCATCCATTATTATTCTTTTCATTTGCGATATTTGTAAACAATGTAAGTAATGCGGGTCAAATGTCACCATATTTGGCAGAAGTAGACTCGTTAACTAGCAGACTAGCAGAATTACAGTGGCGTGACGTCACTACTGAAACATACACAGTGACGTAACAAGGAGAATATCACAGGAGATATTGCAAATTATAGTGCCAGCGATATCTCCTACAAAGGCCTTTAATGGATGATAAAATATTAAATTAAATATTCTGTAATTCCAGGAAACACTGGAAGAACTGTTTATTCCACGTTTGGAAATCGATGGCAGTCGGAAGCCGCACATTATTCGTTACATCATGACGAAAAAGCTGAAACGATTTGTGGAATATCGACCGAGTATATTTGAGCGAGTCTATCCTGTTAGTGAGAAGGTGGCCAAGAGAATGCTGCAGGCTGGGTACAAACAGCCCAGCAGGTTTGGTCGATGGTGCCCAGTCAAAGTAAGTATTGGTGTTTTGAAGGCTTTATCCACTAAATATGCGTCTAGAAAGTTTACAAAAACTAATAGCCATGGGATTAGAGATTAAAAACAGTTAATAGCCATAATTAAAAATTCACTAGCCCTACTTTACTTTAAGTTAAAACAATTTTACTAATAATAATAATCAGATAATTATGTCACTTAAAGAGGGAAATAGAGCTTAAAAGCACTAGATTGTGTGGTAGGAAAAGGATAGTCAATTTAAATTTACAAAATAGACTTAAATGCAGCATTGAATAATGTTTTCACTAGCCGTCTGGCATGGCAATAGTAGATATTTACTAATCCAGCATTGAATATCACTGTCCACATGGGTGAAAGTTTTCCAGTTTTTCTGGGTCTCCATCTGGCTTTGCCCTGGAACCACAAGAAGCCCTAGCACCCAGAATCTTTTTCAGGTTTTTCAAAATTTTCAACTTTCACCCATGTATCCATGGGAGTGAGGCTACCATAATCTAGAAACCCTGACCACTGACCACTTTTACATCTCCTTGGTGAAAACAACTGTGGTGGTAGTATTCGTGACAGGTGCCACCGATTGGGCAGGACATGCTCAACCTTTTGCAAACACCTGATATTATAGTTTTGACTGATTCATGAGTGCATGTCTTCACAGCTATATTTATTCCAGTGAGATCTGTCGTGCTAATTTTGATTTGTTAAACTAGTCTGGAGTGACAGTCTTCTTTGAATTATGCAGGGGCGATGTGTTGTTCTGTAAAGGATCACGAGAGTGGCTGTCCTATAGATGAGGCACAAAATAAAGATTTATGGAATCGATCACTATTTTGCCAAATGCCCATTTGACTGCATGAGATATAGCATTCATTTCAGCTGAGGGGTCTTTTTTTTCTTTTTTTCTTTTTCTTTTTTAATGAAACCAGGCTTGTTTAAAACAAATGACCAAATAAACATACTGATGGATTTACACTTTTTTTACAAAAGGATGTCTCCTTTTAGAATATGGGGTGGGAGGTAGCTCAGTGGTAAAGGACTTGCTTGATGCATGGTCAGTTTGGGATTGATCCCTGTCTGTGGGCTCATTGGGTTATTTCTCAATCCAGCCAGTGCATTACGACTGGTATATCAAAGGCCGTGGTATGTGCTTTCCTGTCTGGGGTAGTGCATGTAAAAGATCCTTGCTACTAATAGAAAAATATAGTGAGTTTCCTCTCTAAAACTATACATGTATGTCTAAATTACCAAATGTTTGACATCCAATGACCCATGGTTAATAAATTAATGTGCTCTAGTGGTGTCGTTAAACAAAACAAACTATACTGAATGTTAAATACTGAGGCTTTACCACCATTTAAACTTTCCTTTTGAAATGAAATTGTATCCATGACAACTGAAATGCCACTGGATGTTTCTACTATTTCAGAAGGTAAACCTACAGTGAAATATAGAGAAAGTTTATTGAATGTTTTATCTTGTTTCAGTTGTCTGATGGTGAGTGTATTCAGCCTATGAGTGGTCCTGGACACCCTACGTATCCATGTGTGTACCGGGGCTATATCTACTACTTGTCCTCGGTGGAATATCGAGAACAGTTTGTACAGAACCCCATCATGTACCTCAAGCAGCCGGCGCCAAAACCAGTCGTACCAATCAGACTTGCCGTCATTGGTCCTCCCAAATCGGGAAAATCAACCAGTAAGTAATGATGTATCATTGTGTTTCTTTGATATTATAGACATAATACGAACATTGCCTGTTTTTCTCTTGCTATGATACATTGATAGCTCCTAGAATGCAGTGCTTTTCAAATTTCTTAATTATGTTGATTTTTATGGAAGGGTAGTCTCACTGTTTTCGGTTTTAGTTTCTCTGTAATTATGCAAATTTTTTATGAAAATGTTTACCATTTATGCATAAAGCTATTTGTTGTATATAATTATGAATTAGAATATTTGTGCATTTTTTTAATATATATATATTTTTTAAATTTTTTTTCACATTCAATATTTTATGCAACAGAAACCTTAAAGTTTGTAATAATTTTCTTGTTTTAATAATGTGTTAGTTGTAGAGTTGTCTTGTTTACATTTTGTTACTTCGGTTTGATAAAAATTAACCAGTTCCATGCATTTATGTAAGTTGGATTCATTTTTTAACATTAATTTTATCCACTGTTAATACACTATTACACAGAGGGTGTGTATAAGTCTAATTATTGGCTTTATTATCTTTTGTTTTTCAGTTGCTAAGCGGTTTGCAGATGATTATGGTCTGATGCGGCTGTCTATTGGTGAGGCCATGCGGACAATTCTATTTAACCAGCCCTCATCCGAGTTGGCCCGTCAGATGAATGAGTATCTGTACAAGGGTCACACTGTCCCTGATGAGCTGGCAGTGAAAGCTTTAGAAGTGTGCTTGCTGGACATGCGCTGTCAGAGAAGAGGGTGAGAATCCAACTAGGTTTTCATTAGTATT
This sequence comes from Dracogyra subfuscus, assembly GCA_016106625.1. Lineage (NCBI taxonomy): Eukaryota > Metazoa > Mollusca > Gastropoda > Neomphalida > Peltospiridae > Dracogyra > Dracogyra subfuscus. The sequence goes on along the minus strand of JAECMU010050023.1, from coordinate 12,992 downwards.
TTATTTCTGTTTTTATATGCAGTGAAACTTGTCTAAACTGGATCACATTGGGGACCTAGTATTTATCCCATTTAGACAGGATCCAATGTTTAAGAGGATCACATTTGAGAAGTAAAACAATTGTGAACCATGAAAGTTGATCGGTTTTGACAGGATTCTGGTTTGTTCAGGATCCGGTTTCGACACATTAGTTAGTAGTGATCTTTGCACACTGCGCAGATTGCTTCTACAGCCACTGATTGGCTTCTACAACTTATATTGTATTATTTTGTACTGTAAACATTTGACTGTAAAAAGAACACAATTATACTATTACATCACTTGTCATGTAATGCACGTAAGATTATATGCCATAATGGCTGATGGCTTTGTTGTAGACTGCAGAGGAATGTTTACATTAAAAATTAGTTAAAATTGACCATGGGTAATAAATAGAATAACCAACTCACTAAGAGGAGTTACAAATTGTCTATCCCTCGTGAATGAATGTTGTCAAACCCTCGCCAAAGGCTCAGGTTTACAACATTAATTCACTCGGGACAGATAATTCATAATTCCTCGTAGCTCGTTAGTTATTCTCTAAATATTGCATGATATAGTTGGTGATAATCTGTTACAGACTTCTTCTTTTTTAAAGTAATTTTTAAAGTTGGAAGTGGTTCTTACATTAATTTTTTATGTTTAGTTCTTTATACCAGTAAAAAATAACTTTTGTTTTATTTTTACAGTTTTGTCTTGGATGGTTACCCAATCTCCAAACGACAGATTGAGCTGATGACTGAACGCAGCATTATTCCAGTGCGCGTGGTTGAACTGACACTAGATAGCAAGGAAATCATGGTCCGAGGAACCAAAGACAGAGTCTCACCTAATAGGTATGTATCTTTTAGTATCGTCTGACAACTGTTCTAGATTATATCCAGAGTTTGTTCCTTATTGTTGTAACAACATGTAAATATGGCAAAAAAATCATGGATAACTAGTATGTATATGCATAGACCAGTTATGATATATTATCCATGAACTTGGCCTATGCCATTGATCAGATTTGACTGTATATATCTCTATGTTTTCATCACTTTTCCTTAAACATTCCATTAAATTTGCAATAGTTATATTTCTTTTAACATTACCGATCCTCAAACAAAGTGCAATTTCCCCCCCACGGAGTGGTCTGGTCGAACATCCCTAAAGCCAATGGGATGGCCTAAATTCTTCTACTGTATACTGCTCTCTAGTGGGGGGAAATTGCACTTTGTTTGAGGATCGGTAATGTATAATAAAAGAGAAAACACCTCAAGTTTTCTCCAATTTTATTTTTTACGATCCCCCTCCAAACCTCCCCCAAAGTTCCCTTGGCATTCCACCTCATGTCACTGGGGCCTCCCCTAAATGTATTTTCTGGATCCACCACTGCATTCTAATATCTAAAATGTTAGAAAGTTGACTTCAGTAATAAATTCAGTTGCCAACCTTGACACTGTGTAATTAAAATTCTTGGAACAATAACACAGATAACCTGCACAAAATATTGATAATAAGAATCAATTTCTAAAACAAATTCAAGTAACTTTAGTTTTTTTTATTACCATATCATTTTTCTTTTTTAATTCTGTATGCTTGAAAAATGTGTTATTGGGCCTAGAAGTTAATTTATTAATGAAAATGTTGGTAACAGAATTATTTACCAAATTAAACTTTAATTTAGTAATACAGTAAAATATAATGTTTCTAAAAGTTAGAGTAGAATTGGTGGATTTAGAAACCCTGTATTGAGCAACCATTTGCATGTTTTGTAATATTTTAATTTTATTTGTAGGGTTCTACCATTGCATGATAGTGCACAAATCTTGTACACGAAAGTGCAAGCTTACTATCAGTCAGCTAAAGATATTTACGACTGGTATGACAAAGAGCATATGAACATACAGAAGATTGATGCATCACAGTCCAAATGGGCAGTGTGGAATGCCGTCATTGCACTTGCTGAGGACAGTGTTAAACAAATACAGAACTATTTACAGAGAATTTCAGAGGGTGTGTATATTAATCAAGGAAATATTATGAAGAAATACTTTGCCTATAAATTTCAAGGCATAATCTCTAGAAATATTTCTCAAGTGTCTTTGATTATGTAAAAAAAAAAACCACATTCAGAATAAGAAAATGTTGTATTTTCATGTCATCCATAGATAAATATTGAATGAGATAATTTCATTTTGTATGATTTGGATGTGATGTAGATTGCAATAAATAAGATCAAAAGGAAATTTAACAACATGGAACTTTACTGAAAGAAAATAAAAGTTGATAAATATATTTAATACATAAATGTTTAAAAAAGCACAACTAGACTGCAACATTAAAGCAATTTTTCAAAATGTGTTCTTGGTCCATTATTGTTTGACAGTTGACCCTAACAGCACAAACTTATCTAGGATTATGAACATGCCCCAAGATTTAAATTTATTTTTTATATTTTATCAGTTGTTTAAAAAATATTTCTACCTTGAGTATCAAATTTGTTTTAGGCAAGGCTTCTTCTATTGCCAACATGTGCATCACACCAAAAGAATTCTGCCAGAGGCTTGGTGATTTTGGCCAGTACTGCCCTGTTAGTTTGGCTTTACGTGGAGAGCTGGTGGACTGCTCAACCAGTCCCAGTCTGGAGTTCGCTGCCGAGTTCAGAGGTAAATACATTTAAGGACGACTCACATTTTACACTTCAGTATCTTGTATTAAGTATTTATGGTATAATTATGGTATATAAAGTAGGCTTTTATTTTGTTATATTTTGTTTGGCTATGTAAAACTTGAATTTGGCTGCAGATTTCACTCTAAATTCACTTTATTGCAGCTTAAACGCTAACCATATCATTTTCTATTTGTTAAAATGTCAGTATTGCAGCTGCACAAAAAATTCTGTCTTCACAAATATTACAGACTGTTTCAATGTGTGTAATATGATTAAAACTGAGTAAAATGTTACATTTTTTAGGTCATTACTACAAGATGGGTGGGAAAGAGGAGCTTGAGCAGTTTCTGGCCGAACCAGAGAAGTTTGTGCCTCCTCTTGCTCCAAGACATTTGCCACCCAAAGAACTGTTGCCAAAACGCAGAAACCTAGAAGACATTCCTTCAATGACAGAGATAGAGCTGCAAGGATACTGTCCAGTCACTTTCCTTGATGGAAAATGCAGGTAGGATAATTGGAATACTGTTCATGAGGACAGAAATCACTGTTTTCCTGTAACTAGTTAACAATGCATGAAGCATTCTTTTATTGATTTGGTTTATGGACCAGTACAAAATTACTATGGCCACTGTATAAGTATTTTGTGGAGTTTTGTTCTCATTTAGGTGACAAGTAACTGTATTTTAATGTTACAGCATAATGAAAAAAAAAGTAAACTATATTATTACAGATTGTTATTTGAGTGAGTTTGAATGTATTATCAATTACCTGAATTTTTGTTCGTTTTTGATTATGCATTTTTGTTGGTTTTAGATATGAAGCCATTGTTCCAGGAAACCCAGATCTCATTGCGGAGTACCAAGGAAAGTTTTTCTATATGGAAACGGAAGAAAAATTACTCAAATTCATGAAGTATGTTCTTTCAAGGGTTTTTTCTTTGTCAACTAGTACTTAATATCTCATTATGTTTTAATGTGCAAAGTATCTAAACAAAAATTGTAATTGGTGTATATTGATTACTGACAAACAAAAGTTTTTTGGAGGAAAAATTCTTGCTTATTCTTGTTATTTTGTAAGCTATTTTAGTTGTCTCTTATTGGATTAGTGTGTCGTTTTGCTTTGTGTAAATTAAAGGCAGAGGTTCCTACTATAGTCTTTATACCAACCACACCAACATAAGCGACACCAAGTGCTAAAATATTTTGTGATCATCATAGCTTGTTCTTTTCCACTACTGTTCACCTTTTATGTGGTGAAATGTTCTCTAAAGATTGCACAAAGTTGAAATTAGGAACCTCTTATTATTTTATGATATATGTGGATTTATATAACACTGTATGTATATTGCACATGGCTAGATGACTTCTAGTAGGCCTGACATCATATCTCATGTTTTATGATGATGAACATCTTAACTCATGTTTTTCAGAATTCTGTTGAATCATTGTTTTAAAAATATATAGTTTTAAAAATATATATTTTTATATTTTTAACTTAACTATTTAGGTCAAGTTGTTACATTTTTATGTCATTTCTATTGTGGACTGTATTTTTCTGCATATGATTAAATGAGTTTGTATGTGAAGTGTTTTTGAATCATTGTAGAATAAACAGAACTGAGCTTAAAAAATAAATGTTTTGTTACTGTAATTAAATAGGCAAGAAAAAGAATCAATGACAAAAGGTTTTTGTCAGGGCCTCTGTAAATCAAGGCCTTACAATGGCAATAGATTCTATTAATATAAATTATGGGCACTCTGCTTTTTATTTAAAAAAAGAAGAAAAAAAAGTAGACACAAATGTAATATTTTATGTGACACTTAAATTTAAACAAACAAAAAAATATTTTAACATCAAATGTTGCAGTCTTATTAAAACCTAAAATTAACATGCATAAATTTTCAACTTAGCTATACCATGTATACGTTATCAGTTGTCATGAGTTATTATTATTATTATTATAAATGTATTTGGTTCCATTTTCAGATTACCCGAGGAGTACTGGAACCTAAAACTTCCACACAAATTACCCCCACGCAAAGAGCCACTTCCGGTCACAGGCTTGCCAATGCTGGGATATATGGAACAGACAGTTGCTGTGGCAATTATAAAGGCTCTAACAGCTGCAGGAAACTTTAAGCCAAAATATCCTTTCCTGACTACATCAAGGTCGTCTCTGATCTACGTAGCCTATCATTTGAAAGGTAAGAATCATGCTCATGGCAAGATGGGACGACTTGTAGTGTGCCGTAAACTGCAGTTGTGTAATTTGATGTCCATAACATCTGTGGTATGTTGAAAGCACCTTATTATATAAATATTTTGTTTTTATATACATCATACTGACAACCTCCGAAGGAAAACAAGCAATACAGTCTCTTAGATAATAGGTGTAATAGCATGGTAATTTTGTTAATCTGTCACAATTTTGCAACTTACACTGTTACAGTGTATTGAAAAAAGGTAAACCCTTGATGTGCAAAATATTTCAGTTTCATTCATGCCAGAGGAATAGATTTAGGCTGTTTTTGAGTCTAAACTTTTATAAAAACTTTACCAGGAAAATTTTGTCAGACAGATGAATGAATAATACCAAATCTATACCTTTTCTTACCTGTCAGAGTATTGAACATGACATTCATTATGTTGTTTATAAGGTGTGTTGTTTAGGTCCATGCTTAAAAAAGTCCACATTCAAGCTTCGGCTAACATCACAACTGATTTGTGATGTTGCTATAATACAGAAATTAACATCCTACTTAGCTAACTATAATAATAAGCCTAGTGTTGTTATTTGATAGTTTTTATAACCTAATCAGGATGTTGTACAAAACAATTGCAGCATATAACAATTAAACCTTTGTACAGATTTATATGTACATTTCTGACTGCCAAATGAGTGCTTACCATTTATATGAATTTTTCCTTCCTACATGAGCAGATGTATAGTAAGAAAGCTATGTCAAAGCCACTTGAAAATTATTATTAAAGTTGAATGTGTTTTGTTTCTTTTGAATGAAATGTGATATCTGAAGTTTTATAAAAGGGATTGCTAATTTTGTTTCATTTTGCAGCCTTCAATCCGAAGAGTTCAGACTATGTTCGAAAGAAGTACAAGAAAAAGCTTGAGAAATTTGAAGAAACCTGTAGTCTGATCGACTATTTAGGAAACACCATGACGATCAAATACAAGGAAGAAAAAGATCGACCGGATGACTTTGATACAAAACTGGAAACATTCTTTGCACTCAGAGGCATTGAACCGACTTATACGTGGATTGCGTAGTTTCCATTTCTGTACACTGTTTTAAACCAAGGATTACACCTTAGTGAAAACTGAATTTATGTATGTGGTGAATTTTGTTTGTTATGACGATGAGAAATTCATTAAAATGCATACATATGGTGATAAGCTCAGTGATCACCTTTCTGTGATTGAACTGTTTGCCCATAATATATATTTATTATTCAAAATATATTACACAATGTTAAAGTAATATGCTAACATTGACCGATATATATATTTTTACAATTTGTAAATTAACAAACTCGGCTGTTAGCATGTAACAAGTATTATGTTTTAACCTTTGCCAAACTTGCATTAATGTATATTATACATAATAAATGAATTAGTTTTTTTAAAATAAACATGAAACACATTCCGTTTCCTTTTCCAGTACAAACAGATTTTCTCTTTAAAAGATATTACTTTAAAGATAAATCCATACTACAGAATTACGTTTTTTAAAGTAAGTCTTGAAAGATAAAATCTGTGGGTTTTTGTTTTACCCCAGTAGTGTTGTCAAGTTTTTTCAGATTGATATTTATTGATGTTTAGTCTATTCAAGAATGAAACGTTTTCCTGGCTAATGTTTTCACATCAACGATTTACCATTTTTGGATTTGCTAAACATAAATGTTTTATCTGCAAAAATGTTTGCTTATTTAAACTCTTTTATTAAATAGATCATTGTAGATTTTTTAAAACACACTGACATTAATCTGAGTATTTAAGAAGTGTGGGTTAGGAACCACAGATGATTATAAATAGAATTTTATAGAAGTATTATGTGTTGCAGTATTAATTGTCAAGAAGCATGTTTAAATATTTAGTATTTTATTTTTCAAAAATTGTTTGGTATTGTTTTATGTTTTATTTGCTTTGAAATGATTGCGTATAACATACTTTAAAAGGAACAGAAAAGTAAAAAAACAGTGACACCTCAGCAATTGTTTAACCAATGAAAAACTTCACTTATATCCAATATGCATTTAAACAAGTGTGCTGTGGTGGTTCCAGTATTTAAAGTTTTCTAATTTATAATTTTTTAATGAAACAAACATGGGAAAACATTGTGTCCTGTTTTTTTTTCTTTCTGTTCCCGGGGTTTTTTTTCTTTATGTTCCCAGCACAATAAATCCATTTAATTATAATGTATTACTACATCCCTTTAGCTTCCATTCCCATTAATTTGTTCAAATCCTTTATATTTATTGATGCCAAAACAGTTGCAGTATTTTAATTAGTGCTTTAAGGTATTGCATCCCAAATACCTTTGTAACTTCCATATTGTTTTTACATTTTACATAAAAGTTGTGTTTAGATAAAACACAATCACTACACATTGTATATTTTGAGGCTTAAGTGACATCATTTTATCAATATTAATATTTAATATTTATATTACAATGCAAAATGATAAAAATTGTTGACTAAATATATACCCGGTAGTCCATATAAATTGTTTGTAATTTTGAAAGATTTTTAGCCGATTAAAAAAAAAGAAGGGAAAAAAGAAAAACAACAAAAACGTTCTAATGTAGAGCTAATTGTATACTGCTGTAAGCAGAAAATTATATTAAAATACTAGTACCGGGTATTATCAAATATTAAAATAATAAAAGCATAGTGATAGTTATAAGAATATGTCAGTTAATAAAATATAGAATATAAATATGACATGTAGAAAAGTTTTATTATTTTTTATTTTGAGATTAATTACATTGAAAACAAATTCATTTTGCTGTCCACCTCCCTGTCCTCATCTCTCCAACCGCAACAGGTGCTGGTCTATTGTGGCTATCTGTGCCACAGACCTGTTGTTCCCCATCAGCTTTTAGCTGTGGACTTAGTCTGACCACTTTGGAGAGTGTTCAGTAGTTCAGTAATTACTTCTGGCATTGTTAAGAGGCACTTGTAACCACCTATTATGCACCCCTACTATCGGCGGTGGAGACATGTTAATATTAGTTTACCTTGGTTAACAGAAGTCTATTATTGAAAAATGCTGGACTAATAATACTGTAAATTTCATCCCAGTTTCACACGTTTATCAAGTATTATCAATGTTTCGATGTATAAAAAGACATATAATTCATTAAATGATGTGCATGTGTTGTATAGAACTAGTCTGTGATATTATTTTTTTATGCTGTATTTATGTACATTCCTGTCCTCCATATAACCAACTTGTGATGAATTAGTGCATTGCCTTTATGATCTTCTCTCCCAATATGTTTTAAAGGAGTAGATATTTGTTGATATACTGTAAGTTATTTTTTCTGTAATCTTTTTGACAAAGAGAATAAATATACAATTGTATTTAAATGTGTAACATAGACTTTGAATTTTATTTCTTATTCAGCATGTATTAAATTTTAACGGTTTAAAAGATCCTGGGCCCTATAAAGGAGATTTTTTTTATTAAAGAGGCAAAACATACATTGACTTTATTTTACTAATGCTAATATCGGCTCAAACAGTAGAAGTCACGTGGTCATGCAAGACAGATGTATTCCGCATGGGTTGATGTCATGGAATAAGCCCGTCTTGCATGGCTAGGGATGGGAGAAAGAAAGAAAGAAAGAAATGTTTTATTTAACAACGCACTCAACAGGTTATTTTACAGTTATATGGCGTCAGACATATGGTTAAGGACCACACAGATTTTGAGAGGAAACCTGCTGCCGCCACTTCATGGGCTACTCTTTCCGATTAGAAGCAAGGGATCTTTTATTTGCGCTTCCAACAGGCAGGATAGCATAAACCATGGCCTTTGTTGAACCAGTTATGGATTACTTGTCGGTGCAAGTAGTTTACACCTACCCATTGAGCCTTGTGGAGCACTCACTCAATGTTTGGAGTCTGTATCTGGATTAAAAATCCCATGCCTCGACTGGGATCTGAACCCAGTACCTAACAGCCTGTAGACCGATGGCTAACCATGATGCCACAGAGGCCAGTAAGGATGGGAGAAAGATTTTCTAGCACCATGCAAAAGCTGGATAACCCTGTCCAGTGGGCAAGAAATACGTGTACATGTTTCCTTCCATGACCCAAGTTTGCTTTGGAAGGCCCTAATAGTATTGCTTATATTATATGATTTGCTTGACCATAGCTGATCGATTGATGTTTTATGGATGGTGGGTATATGTATATGTATACAATTACCACACACACCTATGTAGTACATTCTGAAATGGCCTACTACAAATATATGGTAGAAATTATAATGGGCCTTACTGATACAACTATAACAAAATGTTCCAATAGAAAACTAACTTGAGGTTACATAAATGTTTGCAATAATGAAATTATAATGAAAATGTTCCCACCACAAACTGGCACTTAAAAAAAACCCATCGCTATGTGAAATGCCAAAATATATTCAAATCATTCAAGTGCATTTCATGTGGCATACTTTTTCTTGTTGAGCCAATGAAATTCCTGTATTTAGGGTCAGGTTACTGTGATTGATGGACAGCGAATGAGCACTATTATGCCCACATTCAACATCAAGATGGAAAGTTGACTGGAGCGCTTAACGCTATGTGTATGTTAGCTACAATAGGGAAAGTGAATTGGGGGCCTTTTTTGCCAATGTTCTCTGTTACAGAACTGTTTTGGATTCATGCAAGCTTTAACATAAAAATGCAATGATTGGACAGAAATTAATATTTAAAAAAAAAAAAGTTGTCTACATTTATTCTGTAAGGGGTATGACATGAAAGCACATAAAGTATAGGTATGGTCAGATATGCAAATGATGATTGGTGTGTTTTCATATTTCTATGGTTGAATCGAATTATGGCATCTGAAACATTTTGAAAACAAGACCTGAAATAATTGCAACATTTTTAAAATGTATTTTTTCCAATGAAAAACAATTGTATATGTGTGTACGCTGAATGTATAAACACTAGTCATAGGATATCGGAGGTGATGAAAAAGAAACAAAATGGCTGCCACAAGTTAGCAAAAATAATATTTTAAATGACATTAATTATAAAATTATATGTTTTTTTATTTGTTAACTGTCAGAATGTGCAGGTGGTCCAGGTATGCATCTTTTTAAAACATAAGGGTCATATTTTGACCGGATTGTCCCTTTAATCAAAACTATCATGGTAGGAACTTTGATAACATCATATTTTGTTCACAACAGAAGCCGTGATGCCATATTGTAAACTGACTGGAGTGTGTTCTGTATTGTGATTGGTTAATTACATTCTTTTTCTAGGATCAAATAGACAATAACACCCCGAAAGCTAATTAGAAAGTGATGGCATTAGCAGTTTGAACAGGCGAAGTTGACGATTCAAGGGTTTAGAGTTAGATTGTAGCCAGGTATTTTTTTCAAGAAATATTTAATATACAGCTAGTTCTTTAGAAAAATTACTGAGTTTACAATGGACATAACTATATAGATTTTAGATTTGCGGGTGTTATTGTCTATTTGATGCCCATCAGTCAAAAATGACATTTGCGGGATCAAATAGACAATGACACCCGCAAATGTAACAACTCCATATGATTATCTCCTAATTCAACAATGGAAACAGGTGCAGTAATTGGAGTTGACTATATCTGTCAAGTAACTGGTTTGTTATAAAAAACCAGAATGGACATGAAGAGAGAAGTAGAAGATCAAGACATGGTGACACACCAGCTGTATATTTCTTGCTATCTGCAAACTGGAACTATTTTTGATGATGTTACAAAATAACATCACCCCCCTGTATCGGCTCCCACCCCGGGCCAATTTAACGACTGAATGTGTAGGTGTAAGGTCACTGCACTAATGCACTGTCCTAGACACAGTCCAGATAGCTGGGGTGTGTGCTCAGGACAGCGTACCTGAATCTTAATAGGATATAAGCACGAACGTAAGTATGAATGAAAGAATTCAATTAATAACATCATGATTTTTTTAATTCACAAACAACTATGGTTAACAAATAAAAACATTTTATTATTAGATGACACTACACTGGATAAAGTACAAACAAAAACATTTGATAATTGCATTGGTAATGAACAGTAGCTTTTGTTTTGTTATAGAGGCAGATTTCAAAAGGTCAATGGTATATTATGCTGTTAGAATTAATTTTCAAAACATGTACAACAATAGATTTCGTAACATTTTATTGTAATGCATATATGTAACACCAGCAGGAAATGGTCAAAGAAAATTCATATTTCTTTATTTTGGTATAAGTAATATTAATAAATCAAACAATCTTTAAAATAAAATAAAAAATGTAAACATGACTAGAAACAGAAATAAAACTGAAAGTAAGATAAGTAAGTTATATATCTGGATTTATCATGTGTATAGTGAGATACGTTGGCCGTAGATTGCTTTTTCACATGTACATGTAAATTAATTTACCAAAACCTACATTGTACCTTTGGACCTCAATGAAGCGATATATCCAGTAAACACATTTATTCTGAAAAGTCATCAACTGTAAATTTAAATCAAATTATTTATTGGAATTATTCATTTCATTTAACTACATCAGAAAACTAGAGAGAAAGAAAACTCACATTAAAACATAACTACAACAAATAAATATATTACAACAAAACAATACAACAAATTTATGGTTATTTTAACACGTAGAGAAAATTATGTCAATTATAAAAAAGAGGCCTACTGGCCTATAGAGCTCCACTATTTAATTTTCAATTATTTACTGAAATTTAATTACATTTAAAAAAAACAAAAAAAATAAAGAGAGAGAAAACGGCTATAACAATAAATAAATATAACAACAAATATAAACAAGAGGCCTGTTGGCTAATTATAGTGCTTCACTATTTAATTCAGTAGTAGACAATTCATTAATTTGTAAAGACCCACTGTCCGACCATAACATTGATAAACTAGGCTTTCAAATTTTCAATTTCAATATAACTTTTTTAAATTTAAAACTCTAGAGAAGATAGACATTGAAAAATTTTCAATGTTAAATTTTTATTTGAATTTATAAAATTTGTCTTCCCAAAAATCTCTCCCTATATTAATTTATGAAAACTGTCCCTAAGAATCATAGTACCAAATTTCAGAACTTTTTGATTTAAACTCTAGAAGACAGACTAGGTTATTTCCAAGTCCAGACTTCTCTACAAAGACCATAAATGTGATGTCTGGTCTGTGGTGGGTGGGGGTTATATTTAAAATATCCCTTGCTTATTTTTGGTTAGTGTGTGGTGGCTGAGTAAGAGCATGTGTCACAGTTACCATGCCAGTGTTCCTAATAAAGAGCTGGTAGGCAGTAAACTTGCCTGATACTTTTTGCAGTCTTTTTGATAAACTATCTCATTAGTAAATAGGTGATGAGCAAAATCTGTTTATTAAGTTTTAGCTCCGCTGTGTAATACTTCAGGGGAGCTTTTCTAATACTGATTTGTCCAGTGTCCGTCCATCAACTTTTCCTTTGAAGTCTATATATCTTCTTTTACCGTTTTGATTGAAATGTTCTGAAACTTAATACAATGTTTAAATTATTATTAAATGTTATTTAAAATTTAAACTGAAAATTTGAATTCCTTCATCAATCTTATCCCACATGACACCTAAAGTCAGAATTAAATCTCTGGTCCCCAATAATGAATGAGCTGTGGGACAATGTATTCCACTGCCTATAAGCTCCACTATCCAAGTCTATTAAGTAGAGTCAAAACAATTTTTGTTTTAAATTAAAGCGGCACTGTCTGGAATATTTTTATTATTTAAGCATATAGAACAGAAACTCCCATTACATTTGGTGCATATATAGCGCCACATTCGTCTTTGGTTTCACTACGCTGGCTTATCCAGGTCAAACACATAGTCATTATTTTGAAAGTGGAACACTTTTGTTGGGCTCGTACCGCTTTCGGTTTTCATTGGCTTATCACAGTTGTGGAACTCTCCAACAAGAGATCACGTGAGATTTCGGAATTTTGGAACAAATTTAACTGTCTTGATTGAGGGGTCGTCTCATAACTCCAAAACATATTTATATCCAT
>JAECMU010050004.1:2364-20237 GCA_016106625.1 Dracogyra subfuscus | reverse complement strand
GAATCATTTCCTCTAAAACTGAACACCTATTCTTCATGATGATTACCAGTCTTGGTGGTGTAGTGGTTAAACCATCAGACATAACACTGATAGGTACTGGGTTCAACTCCCAGTATCGGGTTCAACTCCCAGTATCGGCTTCCACCCAGAGCAAGTTTATTGACTCTATAGGTGGGTGAAAGGCCACTACACTAACCTTTCTCTCATTAACCACTAATAACTAACCACTGATCCTTTGTCCTGGACAGACAGTCCAAATAGGTAAGGCCCAAGACAGTATGCTTGGACCTTAATTGGATATAAGTACACAAATGACTACATATGAAAGAAAGAATGAATGAATAAGGATGTTTTAACATGATATTCTAGTATGGGCCATCCAGTTGTGAAATGGGATTTTCTCAGATGTTGAACCAGCCTGATATATGATGGGTTTTCTGGAAATGTCGCATTCATGTTTTTTTTATGTCAAAGAGAAAAGTCTTTAAAGTGTTTTTTAGTAATTGTACCTAATGTTTTATATCCGAGAATTCAACATCTGGCTAATCCAGAAATCTCTAAAACCCATTGATTTTTGGAGGGTATTTTTTTTGTTGGTTTTATTTCTTAACTTGTAAAAAATATATAATCCATCAGTGTTTACCAGCATGTTTCTTGTTCCTATGGATTTGATGACAAGACCTTGGTAGTTAAATGAGTTTTTCAAATATACTGTCAGTGTTTAGGTGATGATGGTTTCTCGTTCCTATGGATTTGATGACAAGACCTTGGTAGTTAAATGAGTTTTTCAAATATACTGTCAATGTTTAGTGGATGATGGTTTCTTGTTCCTGTGGATTTGATGACAAGACCTTGGTAGTTAAATGAGTTTTTCAAATATACTGTCAGTGTTTAGTGGATGATGGTTTCTTGTTCCTGTAGATTTGATGATAAGACCTTGGTAGTTAAATGTCAGTGTTTAGGTGATGATGGTTTCTTATGTCTTACAGTGAATACAACTGAGCTAGTTTTGCTCAGATTGATGTATATCAATATAGGTGATAAGTTGGTTTTAACATTGGAAATGGAGAATTCTCTTAATTGTCCTGTTTCCAAATCTAGAATACCAAATCTAGAATACCAAATATGAGTGATGCCCAGAAACTATTCCTGTCTTTGTGTTTGACGAACAGCTCAAGTAACTGTGTGCTTTTAAGACAGGATACCTTTATGGATTTAAAAAAATAAAATCATACATCATTTTAACTTTGTGATATGGTTGTGTGCCTCTTCACCAATCCTATGCACTGGAAATCGGATTAGGTCAAATTTACGAAGAATCTTTCCACTGCTAGCACTAATAATGTAAAACAAAACAAATATAATAGACTTGCATTTGTTTAAGACATCAACAGTGAATCAGTCTGTGTAGATCATTTGATATTGTTAATAGTGGAGACCTAGTCTGTGTAGATGTTTGCTGTTTAAGTCAAAGATCAATCATTTGTTTATACGTTGAGTGCAAGAGCATTGTCAAGTGTGATATTCTTCAGTTTTTATTTCTAGAGTAATGTTGTTTATATTCATTTTCGAAACCAATGAACATGATATCTGCAACTGTCATGAAATCATGAAGCTTGAGTTATTGATGTTCAGTTACATCTGTTTTCTCCTAGGGGTGGAGGGTTGGGTGCGGGTTGTTGCTATAATTATCTAGCAGGCAGACAAACTTCAAGCAGTAATATTTAAAACAATAAAAAAAGTTTTAAGGGTAGCAATTGTTCCTACACCTTAGTGCATTTGTAACTTGAAGTTATAGCATGGGAACATTACAACATCTTTAACTGACTACGTCTACAGCAGTGCTTTAATACTCGCCTTATTGGTTTTCAACATGTAACACTGGAGGTAGGTGCTTCCTACTTGTGTGTGAATAAATTACAGCATGAAAGCTTATTTATATTAATAACTTTTTATTTTTCAGTTTGCTTTTTGTTAATTTCTAAAAGATTAATGTGTAAAGACAAAGGCTGATTTTGTGTTTTGTTTTGCAGGAGAATGCTCCACACCCCATTGTATGATTCAGAATGATGGAAGTTGAGTCCCGCAGCTGTCTCTCTCTGCCGTCTTCATCCCTGATCTCACAGCGCACCAGCACCCCCATCAGTCACCACCCCAGCACCCCCATCAGTCACCACTCCAGCACCCCCATCAGTCACCACTCCAGCCCACAGGTGACCAATCAACGGCCAGTAATAAAACAAACAGCAAGCAATATGATCATCGATTCTTCCATCCAGCACATAGACACGGCCACTGCACCCCCTTCCCCTCTCAAAGACCAGCTTCCCTTAGAAACCTCCGTCAGTGGGGCCCGCACGGAGCTGTGTTCGCCCAAGATGGTGGAGAGTGGAAATCCTCTCCTGTCACACACAGAAGATGATGAGGATTTGCCGGAGATGACCCGCGATGTTGAGGACCAGAAGGACATTACAGATGATTACTCAGTGCATGAGGATCAAGTTTCGCAAAAAATGGTGATGGAAAATGACGAAGTCACCAAGGAAAATGTTTTCGCTAACGGTGAGGACTCTGACCACAATGCCTCTGCGTCGCCGCCCGATCTGCGTCTGAAGAACGGAGACCTGGAAAACAGTATGTGTAACAGCCCCGTGTCCAGCGACCTCGGCGAGAAGCAGAGGTCACGCAGGAAACCTACACTGGAGGACATCGTCCGCAGAATGAAGACCGCCGAAACGTACACCAGCGACGATAGCGATAGCGAGATGACCAACGGTCACCTGTCCATCGACATGAGCAATGGCTTGGACGAAGTCGACGGAGGGTCGACGGACATGAATATGGACACCTCGGAATCGAGGAAACGTGAAATACTTATGGAAACCCACCAAAAACTGAAACGTGAAATGTTGCTGGAAAGTCATCATCATCACAAACTGGAGCAGGACATGTTGGTGGAGAGTAGGGCCATGAAACAGGAACTGCTGACGGAAAGTAACTCGAACCTTTCCAAAGACAATCTCGATCCCCCGCTGAAGCCAGCTCCTCCGCTGGACACGATGCTGATGTCACCGCGGCTGGCCGAGCACCTTGAATCGAAGGAGAACCACCCGATCTTCCCGAGCCCCAATGTCAGCCTGCTGTCATCCTACCCCATGGCTTCCAACATCAGTGAAACTGCTTTCTCCCCACATGTGTATGCCACGCCCAAGCTGAACAACTGGTTCCCGGGGTCCTTCAATGGGCTGCCCCTCTTTCCGTTCACCCCCAGCCCCATGGACCACAGCTTTGCCCGCAAGTTTCTTCCGTTTGACAGCAAGCTGGCAGCCGAGGTGGAGAAGGACTATCTCAAGTGCCAGTACTGCGAGCGGACATTCCGGCGCCAGAAGAACCTGGAGAATCACATTGAGAACACCCACCACGGCAAGTCGCCCGTGCGCCGGCGTGAGAACGGAACCGATATGTACTTCAAGTGCACCCACTGTCCATACACCACCAAACACCAGAGCAACCTGTACGTGCATCTCAGAATTCACACTGGTAAGAATCAGCTTGTTACAGGTCTTTTTTTAAGTATTAACTTCTCTCACTTACTTGTGTTGTCCATCTATTTTGTCTGCAGAAAGAAAGAGATTCAAACAATGTGAATTTTGTACATTAAACATGAAGCAATCTACAAATCAATCAGCCCCTTCCTCCCTCAGTTTATCTTTCCCTCCCTCTGTATATCCATCCCTCCATCCTTATATCCATCCCTCCATCCGTATATCCATCTCTCCATCTGTATATCCTTCCCTCCATCCGCATGTCCATTCCTCCTGTATGTCCTTCCCTCCATCCGAATATCCATCCCTCCCTCTGTATATCCATCTCTCCATCTGTATATCCATCCCTCCATCTGTATATCCTTCCCTCCCTCTGTATATCCATCCCTCCATCTGTATATTCACTCCTTCATCCATATATTCATCCCTCCATCCACACAACCAAGAAGCCAGTCAACCAGCCAGCCATACGTCCATCCATCCATTCATGCATCCATCCTTTCATTCATGCATCCATCCATTTATCCATCCATCCATGCATCAGTCTATCCATTCATCTATGATTTATCCATCCATGCATCCATCTGTCCATCCATGCATCCATCTATCATTCATTCATCCATCCATCATATATCTATTCATCCATCCATCCTTCAGTATAAACTTTCAATCAACATTTGAAGTTTCCATTAATTTGTCATTATCTTTTAACCAATAAAATAAAAAATCTTAACAATTTTAATCTGTCTTCATACCAGATATTCATAATTTGCTAAGTAATCATAATTTCCTTTTGAAGAAGTCGGGGGGAAAAAAGTTTTTTCACAATGTTGATAGACAAACCTGTGAGTTAAATGCATTATCTACCTTTACAGCATGTATTGATAATTTGTTACATAATCATTATCTACTTTGACTTTGCCTTTGCAGGTGAGCGTCCCTATATCTGTGGAGCGTGTGGTGTGCAGTACAGTCAGAGCCACAGCCTGAAGAGTCACATCATCAACAAGCATGACGGCATCATGTCCTACTACATCAAGGAGAAACGCACGCGGTCGCCACGTGGCATGGGTTACCTCACACACATCATCCCCGACTCACAGATGTTCAAGATGCCATCGGCACCCGGCATCGTGCCGAGCATTCCCAGCAGTTTAGACCTCACCAAGCCACTGGACATAAGCAAGAGTGGCCTGGATGCTGTGTCTTCACTGCATCACTGGCAGAAATCTAGTCCCCACCATTATCTCCTCAATGGCCACTCCTCCCCCAACTACGGTGACCTTCCTGGCAGTCGGAGCCCCGGTTCCCTGCAGCAGTTTCCTTCCAGTGGCCACCTGCAGCCAAGCAACAGCATGAACAACGGCCATGTGATGACAACACCCACCTTCTCCAGCAACCAGTCGCCCATTGTGGCCGTGCAGGAAGACAGCTGTGGTGCCATCGACCTCAGCAAGAAGTCCGTGAAGGAGCACCTGCTGTCAGGAGTCTCCAGTATCGCCCACGACAGCAGCATGGCCGGCCTGCTGCCACTTCATGGCCAGTCTCTGTGCAATAACTGTCTCCACGGCGACAAGCTGCGAATGCTGCGTATGAACGTGGTGCGCATGCTGAGCATTCTGGTACCGAATTTGAATTTCGAGGAGAAAGGGATCAGCGCTGACAGCGATTCGGTGGATGAGCTGCTGCAAGATGTCATAGAGAGCAACACACACGACGATGACATGGAGTAGACGCACATGCTTCCATTTGTAATCAGTTTAAAACATTACACTAGGATCACACTACCAGCTGTCACAACAAAGTTGGCCCACTTTCTGCGGTCACGACTGCTACGACTGTACAGTTGCTAGTCTGAGTGCGCTTACAACTCGATTGTCATCGTGTAACCCATTAGTTTTAATCTGAGCGCACCTGTTGTGGGGAAATTACAACACAACTGTTGAGTTGACCAACTTTGTTGTGACAGTTGACAGAGTGAGCCTAGCATTACTGTTCATTCATGTTGCACGAAGATCTCATGATTTATGTCTATTGTATTAGGGACACCAGTCGGCTCAGTGCATCATGGCTATTTGTCAAGTATGATCATAAAAACCAAACCTATGAAAACTCTTGTATTGAGTGTGTGTTCTATACATGCAATGATGTTGATGAGGGACGTATTGAACATATCAAGGCAGTAAGTCTATGTCTGAAAGAACTTTTTTAAAAGATCACCCCAAAAGACATTCAAAAGTTGTCCTTTATTGAGCAGATGATCTCTATATACAGGCTCAAACAGGCCTTTGTAGACAGATTGTGTGAGATGCCTCAAAGTGGAGGGTGGCCGGCTAACATTGCTTTGTATATTTGTCACATGACTTTAATGTTTCAAATCAAAAATACCAAACATGCCATTAATTGCTAGATTGTCATGCAATTTTAAAACTTGCTGACTTTACAAAACATTCTTAAAACAGAAAAGTACTATTAAAACTGATAAGAAATTAAATATTTTGGAGCTGACTTTAAAATGTGAGAAAAAAGCTTTAAGTATGAAGCAAGTAATGATGTGTGATTTACACAGATTAATACAGAATGTTTGAACATTTTGAAAGCAAGTAAATTGTTTTTGAGTGTAAAATTACCACCATGATGATAGTGACTTGTTTCATTGTGGGTTTTTTTTGTTATTGTAAACATTGGGTTATGTGACAAATAGGAAGTGACAGTGAGTGTCACAGAGATGTTTAGTAGTTAAGCTCTTAGTCTAAGACGAAAGTGAAAGTAACGATGCCTTCTGTGTGTAGCATTCTACTTACTTGCATTTAAACACGGTCAGAGTAAAACGTCCGAGTTATTCACCTTGAAGATCACTTTAATTTTGACAGATGTTTTTCAAGATGATGGTCAGTCAGTCGAGATATAAATGTTTGATGAAATATTTTCTACACAAATCATTGATTATTGGTTAAAGATGAGAAGTATGATGATGTGACAAAGATGGACTAGTCATCCCCAGTGTTTATACGGTGTATTGAGATGCTGGAAATTGTGAATATCAATACTGTTGATAAAATTAGTTTCAACTTTGGTTGAGAACGGTGAAGACCCAGGGCAGAATTTTGTAAATATATTTAATATGAATATCTATAAAACTCACAGAATTGGTTTATGTGAATGTCACCACCCATCAGATTTGAATGAGAGGAACTTGCAAGCTATAACAATATCAGTGACCAGGCACAATTTGCAGCACAACAAGCATATATACATGTACGTTCTCATCTTGTCCTCAATTACCAGGATATAGCTGCTTCTATTTAATAACAATACCATTGATAATTAAAGATAATGTAATTGCAATGAAGCAGACAATAGCATGACAGAACAACCATTATATAATTATTTATGAAGTTTCTTATAAACTCAAGTTAGCAAATCTTTATGTGTGTATCAGAATTCTGCCCCTGAAACCTATTGCAAAAAGGGAATAATTTAAAAGAAATGTTAAAAGATTTTGATCCTATTGGATGGTGTTTATGTAGTGTGCGATATCGCTGGTTAACCAATACAGACATGTTCACGTTTCTCACCAAAGCAGAGCAAGTGCTGAAATATTATCTGTTTTTGTCAATATCTGTCTCAGAAAGAAGAACATTGGTTTTGGTGTTCTTGTGTTTGGTGCAAAGTTGTCTCCCTTTTGGAGCGTGCCGTACTTAATTACTTGTGCTGATGGACTGTGAGGCTGAAACATATCTTGATTATCCGACATCCTCCATATCGTGTTTACCCCGTTGTTGACTGCTGTATCGGTGTGATACACAACTCATTGTTGAACCCTTTTTAACCACCCATTACGCAATCTTTGTGGTATTTATGAGTTTTTCTACTTCCACAATGCAGCACTGCATATCATCGTTTGTTGTGACACTATTTTTGGTGCCTACACCACCATTTATATTTCTCTTGTGAGAGAGAAAAAAAAGAAGTATTTTTGTTGTGAAATAGTATTATGTTATATTTATGCATATTTTGGGACCACAATAAGCAATTACCATTCTCTTTTTATTTTGTGTTTAAGATATTTTTCTGCCAAAAACCAAAATGAATCAACATGACGAAGAGTCGTTAAATAGATGAAGTCGTTGTTACTTGATCATGCATGTCCATTTTAATTTATGTCACATCATTTCATCATCATGTTAAATAACTAAATGAGCATTCCTTATTTTTCATTGTTGATGCTTTGAGCATTCCATCTACCTTGTGTGCACCATCCAGGTGGTGCTGCTGATGGTTTTGACATTATAAATTATTTACATATGTTATTCACTGATGTTGGAACAACAACAACTTTATGACCAAGTCCTATCCTGCACAGGAGAGTGGGTGCCGTTTCCAGTCAACAAGAACATTTCACCAGTACGTTTTTAAGCAGTAATAACAATACAAATCATGGATACACATTTTCAAAGCTATCTTAACGTCACATGTCACAGCCTACAAAGGTTTTATGATATCTTAGTGATAACATAGCTTGGAAAATCTAGTCCCAGGTTTTGAAGACATGAGTGTCTAAATCGTTGATTGTATATTTGCTGACAAGGTACCAGTCTAATTTATAAACTTTGCCGGTGTGAAGTGTGCTCAATTTAATTCTGGTATATTTGTTTAGGAACCATTTTTGATGTTACAAATAAAAGTCAATACAGATCAATTATATCCTAAATTATAAGTATAAGAATGTGTTTATTCAGTTAAACTATATTTGAGAAATTATCTTTTGCAATGTATAAATGACACATCATATTTCTTTTCACGTGGTGGGGCAGTAAATACCCGTCTCATAAATATCCTTCATTTTAATTCTGTTCAAATATTTATAACATTTGAAACTTTCCCAATATTTGCGTCAGTTCCTAACTATGATTATAATGGAATAAGTAGAAGACATTTCCCATGGGCATGCTTCACACCTGTTTGACTGGATGTGATGGAGGAACAAGGTCTGTGATGTGAGCGTGTTGACTGCAAACGGTAGCCATGATCCTGGGTGCTGCTTCCATTGTGCCCAATAACAGAGTTCTATATTGATTACGTACATGGTTGTGAGTAACACTGTGCCAGTGAACCCAGTTATCTATTTTGAACCCGTGCATGCCGTCATGTGAATCTAGGTGTAGTACTCATGGTAGCCAGGGGCTGGGAGGGAGTCGTTGTGGATCGGGATTGTTCCATCTCAAGTATCGTGCTAACTCTCACTTGTCATTGGTAGACAGGTTCATCACAATTTGTCTTTGTAAAGGGTTACGATGTATATATTTACTTAAAAGTAAAGTAGATGAAGTTAATTACTGATTGGAGTGACATATATTTGGGGAAAAGGTGCAACAATGTTTTTTGTTGTTGTGAGGAATTGCTAGTTAATGGTTTATTCAGAAGTATGTCATCAGCGCCATACACTAATATACTAAGAGGAAAAGGTTTCTCTGCATGTATTGCACACAGTATATATTCAATAATAGTGAAGGAAATATCAAATAATACATGACTTGTTTGTTCAAAAACATTAAATTAGTTTTCACGTTTATGGTATTCCCACACGAGTCACAAATTTAGACAATTTACAAAGTTTATAGTTGATTGAGGACCATTTCATTTGGTGCACAGTTTTTGGACATATATAGGTGACAAAACAAAATACTCCATAACTAGTTGTAGTCTGGTAGTTTACAATGTAGAGAAGGGGGGAGTTTGGAATGAATCTGAATGACAAAACCATATTCCATGATTTCGGCACAAAGTCTAGTCGAAAGAATATTTTATGCCTGATAGGGTGACCCCCTAGGACATCCGTAATGAAATATTTAATTCCTCCTGCACCACTTTTAGGAGGACTGCCATTCCTAATACTAGCTTGGAAAAGCCAAGATTTGATAGAATGCATCCATCATGTACAAATGACTTGTTTTCCTTCGAGTCTAGCAATGGAACAATCTCAGTCTACAAATGGCCACCGTCGCCAGTCCTTTTATAGCCCTCAGTATAGTCCTGTGTCTGTTTGGTGTTCTTTATCTTGTGACCTTGAATATTTTAATATTTGAACAAAGTCCTATGTGGAAGCAATAAATTGTTCTAATGTGCAGCTGATTATAGCAAATTTGAACTTTAGCATTTGATAATAAACTGCTAGCAAAGCTAATTATATTTTTATAATCATCCAATTTTTTTTCTTCTATGGTTGTCATGATTTAACTTTGTATATACATTTCTTGATAATGTCTTCCGTCATTTCCAAATTAAGTGAACAAAATTAGAGAAGAGAAAGAACCACACAAACCATTCATGTAGGCTTCTAATACCCGGTTGTGAGTCGCCCTACACGCCTTCATACGGTGTCCAAGTATACTACAAATTACTACATTTATGAGAAAATATATATATATATTATGATCTGTTTCATGTGCTTATATATATATATTTAAGAATTGTCCATTTTAGATGAGTTTATCTTGAAGATTGTTCATGTGTGTCATCATTTCCATAGTTCCATGTTGTGCATTGCAGGTCACACCTAGTTGCCAAAGTTTGTTGTATGTTCTTGATGTGTACTTAAGAAGTTCAGTCTACTTTTTAACCCACCAATCAGATAGCATTTAACATTAATAACTAGTCTGCCATGGTCACACCAATATTATTTTTCTTATGTACTAATATTTTTTTATATTACTGTTTATTATTGTGTCCATTTTATGATATTTTGTGCCTATTTTGAATCCATAGGAGGAAATGCTACAAACCATTTTGTAATATTTGTAGTGTTTCCATGTCACACAAGTTTCTCATTTATCATGCCATACTTAAGAATATGGAAACATTTAAGTCATAGGAAAAGAATCTTGTGTTGAAGGCATCCATGTTTTGGTTGTTACAACACTATTAACAGAGCAGAAGGGGCCAGTTAAAATGCCAAGAAGGTCACAATTTTAGAACATACATAATCAAACCTATTTACTCCAGTACATTTAGTGTCATAGCGAAACAGTTGTAGAAAAGCAGTTTTTCATGTCCATTGTTTGTTATTGCAGTTGGCTGTGGTATGTATTCATGTAGGTAACATGTTGCAACTCATAGAATGGATATTTTATAATGGTTATATATCCAGATGTTATCTTTACACGCATTAACCACACACATACACGCACAGGTGGCACATAGGTATTATCCAGTTTACAATAAACGTAGAAGTCTTGCATAGTTCCTCATAAAACAGTAAAGTCAGAATTCTTTCTCATTAATGAGTCTTTCTCTGTAAAATATGTTTACCACATGTTAGGGCTTGACAAACATTGTATTAAACTAAATGCATGTTACAGAATTTTAAATGTTTTGGTTGCATTAAAATTAAATATATTCTATTCTATGTTTCACACATACAGACATACATTGTAACATGTATATCTTGTTGAGATGGTTGACTGTTTGAATGCATACCCACCAATGCAGCCCGTTATTCATTTTCATAAGCCACAAGAATCCATACTTTATTTATTTTTTATATATATATATATATTTTGTTGATAAATATTTTTACTTCAGAACAATATTTCTTTGGTTATACAACACTATATCCCACCAGTTAGCTTTATCAAAACCATCACACTGCCAGGAACTTTTGTTTCGTTTATAATTTCATTTTGAAAACCAAATGTAAACTGCCTATTTTTTAAACTACAAGTTAATCTTCATTTGTGCAATTATCCATGTATCATGCCATTGTGTTCAGTTGCCACTCTAGTCCTTGTTATTGATAATAAATTCATATGTTTTGTGTTTTAGGATTATATTAATGTGTATGATGTTGAAACATGCAATAATTTTTCTCAGTGTTCACATTTCTCCAAACCAAACCATTAACTAAAGGTATCTGCTGCTGGAAGTAACAAATGGAACCAAAGTTCTATCATCTTTCTATCATCTTATCTCCCATAAAAAACCAACATTGAAAATACTGTTTGCTAAATATGTATTAATTATATATATATTTTTTAATAATGAATATCTTGTTTTTCCATTTGTAATTTGTCTATTGCAATAACCAGCCCTGTGTCTAAGGACGTTAAAATAAATGAGAAATTGTCAAACATTTAAAGGCAATAACTAGACCTGATTAGAAAATGGAGATGAGTTGACAAAACATGTTAGGTTTAAGATTACAGTCCGTCATCCTTTTCACTTAGCCAATGGATGTGTTGTTTATTGGATGGTTAGTGATGTAGAGCACTGTAGGGTTTTATGTATAGTTAAGCAATAATTCTAAAGGTAATGCTTCCACTTGCAGAAAACATCTGATAATACAAAGTGATGGAAAAGTCCTAATATAAAAATGGCTGCTGTTACCAGGCCTCTCTGTGTATAGTCTTGTGACTGTTCTGTGTTCTTGACCTTGTGACCCTGAATATTTTACTAGTACAAATCTTCTATGTTTAGTAATTCATTGATTTACTCAAAATACTGGAATACATAGACTGGTTTTGTAATATGTTGATTATCAAAATACTAGAATACAAAATACTGGTTTTTAATGTGTTGATTACGAAATACTAGAATACAAAATGAGATCAATGTAGACAGTAGTCCAGTGCTGAATAGACCGGTTTCCTCCACAGGACGGTCTTAATGGATTTAAACAAATTCACAATATTTCTACCTGTTGTGTCCAAATAAAACCTTTGTTTAAACTTCAAACAAAATACTGTGGATCAAATGGCAATAATGGTATGAATAAACTTAATGTACCTTTAGAAGGTCTCTCTTAACAGTTAGTCTGTTGAATGTAACTGCTGCATTTTTGTTTTAATAATTAGAAAGTATGATTGTATGACTAACGAGTGCTTTAATGTATGTTGTTATGTAAACCTCCACCGAAGTTCATTCCAAAGGTGCATTTCTTATATGAATCTCAGAATTGTTTGTGTTTTTTGTCACTGTGTTTTGTCATGTGAATGTATTGACTGTACCTGTATGATGTGTCTGGTATGTTTGTGTGACCTATATACATAGTGTGTCTGAATTATTGAACCAATCACAGTGTCTCTTATATTTATTTCTTGATTTTGAAATGATTACATCTGGTATTCTGGCTCATTCCATTGGCCGAGTTCCCAAGATTATTATGTTTTATAAATATAATTCATTAGTAATATTCAGTTCCATGTATGTTTGGACTGAAAGTAACAAATGAAAATAATAGTCCCTATATGTCTAAACCTAGCAGCTGCTTGGCTGTTGAAAACCTTCAGATATTTTGAAATTTCTTGTAATGATGGCATAAAAAAGAAACATGTTTTTTTATTAAACTGATAATTCAGATATATTGTTTTTCAATCAATTAATAATTTCAACTGGGAAAAGACTTTTCAAAGTCATTTGTTGCCAATTACAAGTGAATATTGATAGAAAGTGAACTGGTTTGTTAGAAGGGTGATCTCAAAATAACCAACATGAGCCCGGTAAATGAAGAAATGAAAAGTGCATTGTAATTGGTCTCTTTGTTACACTGTTTTGTTTTGTTAGTATAATACCGTTGAGTATTACTATTTATCAAGTTTATCATATATCCAACTTGTTTATTTTTCTTGTGTTTTATTAAAAGAAAACATGTTTTGTTCCTAAAGTGCTGAACTATACATCACATATACTACCTACACAAATCAATATTTGTACATTTCAATTCCTTTTTTCGGGTTGCAATAAATTCAGAAATTTTCATTATGTTATTTACATGTACTGCTAAACAGCCAAACATTTAACACATTTCATAATTTTATGTGTTTATTTGTACATCAGAAACACAATTTTTATACACATGTTTCCATTTTGCTATTGTATAGATTTACAAATAATTACTGCTGTACCGATAAACACTTTTTGTGAAGAAAACAATAATCGTTTTTAGACCAAAGACATTGACTTTCTGTAAATTGTTGTCGAATAATGTCTTCCTGCCTGGTTGATTGGATGTTCTTTGTATGCTTGTCTTACAAATACATTGTTGTAATTATTCTACAGTATGTTTTTCTTTTCCCCACTTTTAATGAAGTCTGTATATAGTGTGTTGTTGTTGATAGGTTATGTTTTCTCATTTAGACAGTAGTATTTGCCAAGTGCTTCAATTTGTTTCAGTATTTTTCTGTTGTTTTTGTTTTGTCGTGTATGAACATGTACCAGTACCAGTACTTAATTTACAAGCACATGTTTTAGCCAATCACTTTCTGTATGTATTTGTGTTTGTTGACCAGTCATTTAAACATGTGCATTCCATTTTTTGCAACTTTGATGTTATTTTTGTTGATGTTTTTATGTTACTGAAAAAAATGATGAAACTGGTTGACCTGGATTAGTAGATCAGTAATTTGCCCCACTAAACATTGCTATGTATTTTGTTATCCCTGTCTTTTACAAATTGATTATGTAATACCACATGGAAATGTCTCATCAACAGCATGACAGTTTCTAGTACATACCAAGGTGTTCTGTTGGTATAATATAAATATTTATTACTCCAAACACAAAGGTATTTTTATATGATGCAAGTCCCCAAATGTTTCAAATGTTAAGCTGAAACTCCTCACATTCTTTGTATCCTAGTTAAAAGAACCCTAAACATTATGGTTGTGCTGGGGTGTCATTAAACAGTCATTCATTACATTAAAATCAAAACGGTGAAACAAAATAGTTTAAAATCACAAATGGAGACATTAAAACCCCATTGTTTTCATTTATTGTAATGGTAACCTTGTGAAAGAAACGTTAATAACCCAAACCATGTTGAATGCTAAAACTTAATGGGGTTGGTACTCTTGTCAACAGTTGAGGCTAAATAGCATCCCACCAAGTAGATTGTGTGCCTCTTTTAACCAGCACGTCTTAGGTCCTAATCCATACAATATCAATAAGAAAAAAAGCCAAAACTGTTGCAGTTGTCAGGTTATAGTGTCTCAAATAAGCCGGTTTTCTTCATGTGTATAGTGGTCAAAATAAACCATTCCATCTTGTATGTAGTGGATTTTTATTTTCCCATTTTGCTTTGTTTTACAACATTTATTAAAGGTTTGTTTTATATTTTGTTATATATATATATATATTATACATATTTTTGTGTCCGGTGATATGGACTGAATTTCAGTAGCACGTGCTTTAACATCTGCTTTATTAATAGATCAGTGTGCATGCGTGTGCTATTTACTACTACTTAACTAAATGGAAATTATGCCATTTATTTAGTTTTAGCTTCACCAACAAAAATGAAACCAACTCTGAAATTTATATCTTTTAAGAAAATCTAATCGAAAAGAAAAAAGTGACTGAATGAGTATGTTGTAAAATTGTCCATTTGTCATCTGTTAGTAATGTGTGTTTAATTTTACCGGTGTTTGTGAAAAAACTTGTCTTACATTTGTCAAGATATATTTGATTCCTTAGTAAATACCCCTGTATGCATTAACTTTCTGCTGATATTTGAGCTTCCAAAGGGCTTAAGCCCAAAAATATTTGCACACTGTTGAAACTTGAAAATAATAATTTTTAATGTCAAATAAAATAAACCAAGCTGAGACACGTCAGACACTTTACAAAACATACAACTAAAATGATTCGAAACATGATGTGGTTTGACTGAAGGTGTATTTTCATATTTTGTGTTTATTAAAATGATTATTATGAACAATGGTCATTGATGACTTTGATTAAAGTGGATTTATCTGCAAGCATTAAATTGATTGTAAATTTCCTTTAATATATAAAGATGCAAATTAGTATCTGTTCATTGCGGTCTTCCATCAATATTATGAGTCCAAATCTGTCCACTTGGCAAGAATTTCATGTAAGCTTCAGAAAATAGAACAACTGTGCATATCACTTTTGCTTGTTTGAGAGGCCATATTGACAAACATGCATTTATGTTTAACTCATTTTGGAAAAGCATGACATGCAATCCTTATGCATTTTACTAATTTAATTCAAAATAAGCTTACATGAAGAGCTTGCCATACTGTTGTCTAGATGTAATCTGTTAAAGGTTGTGCCATGGTAAAAGTTTGTTTTGTTGTGCAGTTAATTTTTATTATTGATATCATTTTTGTCTAACATTAAAAGCACTTAATACAATTATGAACATTCAAAGATAAAATACATGTATAAACACAGGAAGCTATTATCATATAACTCATTGTTAAAAGAAAAATACTAATGAAATTATCTGAAGTCAGATAACCATATATGTAGCTGGTATTGTTTAAAAATATTAATGGAGTCTCCTAAATGCAAAAGTACTTAACATTATCAACAACATCATAGCAACCTATAAAAGCAAACCCAAACCATTTTACTCTGTTATAAGAAATCCAATATTGAGTCTGGTAATGTTTTGAGTAATCATAATTAGATTTTTATAAACTACCCCCAGCTCATTTTTATTTAGCTCATTAAGAAAGCAGAACTTCAATGACAGATCAGTGAAGTCCGAACTTCAGTGGCAGATCAGTGAAGTCCGAACTTCAGTGGCAGATCAGTGAAGTCCGAACTTCAGTGACAGATCAGTGAAGTCCAAACTTCAGTGACAGAGCAGTGAAGTCTAAACTTAGTGAAGTTAGACATCCCACTGCCTTGTATTGCTTCTTTTTGTTCTACCTCAATTTCAATTGCTTTTTATCTAAAGCTTTTTAGTTACTGTTTATGTCTTTTTTTTTGGTTATTTTGTTTGTTTACTGGCTTTATCCTGTCAGGCCTACTTACTGAACATGTACATATCATTTGACAAGGTCAGCAGAAATTGGCAGCCCGGCAGCTTTGCTGTGTCGTGATGACCGTGTGTTTTATTGTGCCGTAGTTTATCGTGCCCTCATGTCATTGTGAACAATATGTGCGTGTGTAGATCATAGAATTGGAATAAAAATAAATCAAATAAAACATGTCTTATTTTTATTTATTTATTTATGTATACTGAATGAAAGAAATAAGGGAGCAGTTGTTATTGTAGACTAAATTTCAGTCATTATCAGCGTCATAATGTTTACATCAAGTTCAGATATGGGTTTTGTGGACTCCATGGCAGTAATGTGATATTCATTGTCCGTTAGTCGGTAAACTTGTGACACTGTGGACGAGAGTTTGGGTTGCAGTCACTATCTCCTGTTAGTGTTAGTGGGATCCCTTGTTTCCTTCAGTCAGTATATTTATTTAGTAATTATGTGATTTTGGGGTGGGTTTTTTTTTTTTTTTTTTTTTTGCAAACAAGACCTGATGAACACATTTTGAAATTTAGTCAAAGTATTTTCAAGAACTGTTCTAAAAAATGTCGACAAATGTTTGAGAAAGTCACTAGCCCTCACAAAAGCTTTGGCTGGTGCACCGCGTATTTTGGTAATACAGTTGATAATGTTCCCTAGCCCAGACCAGAGTTTGACTAGGCCTCGCTGAGACCTAGTGGATTTGTCGGAGCCTGGTTCTGGTGTTAATGCATATAATCGATTTGACAGGCTTTGTACAAGTACCAGCAGAAACGAGACGATGCACCTGTTGCTGGTAAATTTTATCCTTTAAAATTCCAGTCTTTTCGTGTAACCATGCAAATACTTACCTGAGAATGTGTATTTGTGTAGAGTATGAGAATAATTTCTCATTATTGTCACTGAATGCATTTAGTCAAAGCTTTATCTCACGAAAGATATTGTGAACTGTGTATCTCGCCAAGCAAATGGGGGAGGAGGAGGGAATGTTGACACTTTCCCCTTGTATAATACACGAGTCCATTTGGATGTATCTTTTGACATCATCTAGCTTTGCTCACATGGCTTAAATACCTACCTCTCTCTCTCTCTCTCTCTCTCTCTCTCTCTCTCTCTCTCTCTCTCTCTCTCTCTCTCTGTCTGTCTGTCTGTCAGACACATGGGCGTCCGCAGAAAAAAATGCAGGGGGAGGCAATGTTATCCTGAATTCGACGTGTGAAGTGTGAAGACATCTTTTTGCTAAGATTACTGTAAATAACAGAACAAAATGTTATCAATTCTTGAGGTAGAAGACACACGATTGATCGAATGTCATGATATTTGGCGTGGAAGATATTGTATTTTGTATTTTCCATGTAATTTTTTCTAATTTGCCTTGCCCCTATCTGCGGACGCCTATGGTCAGACATATGGTTAAGGACCACACAGGTTTTGAGAGGAAATTCGCTGTCGCCACTTCATGGGCTACTCTTATGTCGATTAACAGCAAGGGATCTTTTATTTGCGCTTCTAATAGGCAGAATAGCACAAACACACTCACGCACATGCACACATA
>JAECMU010049997.1:18850-30469 GCA_016106625.1 Dracogyra subfuscus | reverse complement strand
CTACTTGATTTTATAACCTAGTAGCCTGGTGGGCTACCACTGAAAAAACTTAAGGTCAAGGCCTGAAGTAGCGAATTCTATTTATCCTATAACATTTCTAAAATAATATTCTAATTACTTTTTTGGTAAAACACAGTACTAAAGTCACCACCATCAATAATATGAAGTCATCACGATTAGCACAGATTAGTTTGACGTCACGCATTTTAAACAAATCTTTGAAAACGTCACGCTCAGGTACACCCGTCTTGTTGGCTTGTAAACAAATGGCCCATCCACAGCAACAAATTACCTAGAGACTTTGCAAATTTGCATACCATTATTAACCGGGTTAATAAAGTAAATTATTACATGGGTTTATGACATGGATATCATGGGTAAGTTGATTTCTACTTATTTTTGTCCTTATATCCAAGATAGAACTTTCTCCTTTCCTGGGCAAATGCAATACCGGTAACTTCAGTTACAATCAGGTAAATGTGATCATGCACTTACTCTATGGCATGGTCTAAAAACTATACAAAATATGCATTTTTAAACAAATAGCATTCAACTGATTCATTCAGCACAAAAGTACTGCATTTTGCACTGGACAAAATGACTGCCAATATTAAGTTTATGATTGTCAAAGCCTGACAAATGACTAATCAGTACTAGATACTTATTTCCAGTCTTGCAAGCAGTATAATACTAAATTTTAGTAACTCACTTGGCAGATACATTCTTGTGCAGTGATTTTACTTTCTTCCCAACGTGCTTGCAATCAGGCCCTGACACCAGCTTAGTCAAGTCCAGCTTCAGTTTTGACAATCCAAACAGACGAAGCCACTGAAAATGGAATACATTCTTACTGTTTTACATGGTAGAAATAATGGGCAGAATTTACGAAAGCCTAATATCCGATCAGACAAATGCTGTACACTTCTCAAAATGAAAACAAAGCTGATATCCTACCTCTTTACTTGTGATTGAATCCTCCTGCTCTGGGATGTTGGGCTGACCAATGCTTTTTCTCACAACCTTTGTGTTCTGATATTTAGTGTACACTGACCCTGCAAAACAAAAGACAATCTATTGTAAGTGGCTGCTGGAGATGGGGAAATCCCAACCCGAGAGAGACAACTGTTTGTATTTTACTAAATATATAGGCATGCATACATTTTCATAATTAAGAACACTTGTGGATCATAGCCCTTCTCAGAGTTCTTACATACCAAACTTAAAGTATACACTGTGTGCTAAATTTTTATATATCCCTAAGTCCCTTTCCTGAAAGCTGTGTATATTAAATACTTTACAATAAACATTGACTATGTAGTGGCAGCAGTGGGTTGCCTCTCTTATTATCTGTCATCCCGAACCACATGTGTGACACCATATAACCATTAATAAAGCATACTGTGTGCATTGTTAAATAAAACATTTCTTTCACAATGGTATACAAACAAATCACCTAAACATTCATTGCTATCTAATTAACTAACTAACTAACTGATGGTCCAGACAGCTAATGTGTGTGCCCAGAATATTGTGCTTCAACCATAATTGGCTGCAAATCTGAAACTAAGTTTAAATGAAATGAATGCTATCAAATTTGTATAGATGATTTAAACATATATCTAGTTTATCCTACCTGTTTCTTGTTTTTTGTCCAGAAAGAAATGTGAGCTGGAGATCTTTTTGCTGGGTATACTCCTAACACGCTGCATGGGATCTTTTCTCTCTCTGGATGATGAAGGTCTTTCTTTGGCAGAAGTAGGTCGCTCTTTATTTGGAGCTAAATAAAAATGATACAAAATAACAATACCTGAAACTCACAACTGAATCTTTTTTCTCTAAATGAAAAGGCACAAACTATTTTTCATGAATTATATGAATTGATAAGGAAGATATGGCCGACAGGAATTTCCTTTAATGTGCAGCAACGCATGAAAAGTACTCCTACAAAAATGTTTTTAGTCCATAATTTCAGTTTGGTTTGACGTAAGAAGAAAAGTAAAAGTGTTTTGGAAATAACCAAAAAAACCCACTATTTTTGTGAAATTTAAAAAAACAATCCGCTCAGGCGTTCCCCGTGGAAAGGACTATAGCTATGGTATGCATCCCATGTACCTGTATGTACACCCACATAGAATAGTGCAAAACAGTGGGAGGGGGAAAGGCACACATACATATATAAATATATAAAGAACATCGCTGTTTAAATATATAAAAAACATTGTCGTTCCCACAAAGAAGGGGGCTCCCGCCCCCCTTCCCGCTTCCTATGCCAGTAATGCAAGATTTGATGATCCTATAGGAATTAATACGGAAGATATGCTCTGGAAACGTAAAGTGTATGAATGGATGAGTCCATGGATGGATAATATGGGCAAAATTGAAATAAAAAAACATATATCCATGAACTTTAAAATCTTACGTTTTGGGAAGAGCTTTGAGTCTCTGACCCTTGATGCACTGGATGGTCGCCATGTGATTCCTCGACTGTTGGCCAGCTGTTCGGTCAGGCTGTCGACCTCGTCATCATACCTCTGCGACTGTCGTGATGTCGCTTGTCGTGACGATGGCGGCAGAGATCTCATCTGGGATGATTCTGGTGATGGCAGGGAGCGTATTTCTTCTTGAAACATGGTTTGCTGAAACACATAAAACAACTGTTTTTACCCATATGGTTAAACATATTTTGGTTCAAGTGGGACATAACACTTCAACATCAAACGATAACATTGTAGACTGGCGCACTGCAACTGCACCGGAACATCAACCAAACGAGATCTGTGATATAAATTTACATTGATTATGTGTAATAGGCCTAATAATAGGCTGAAATAAGGTTGTAACAACTGAAAACTATTTCATGAGGGATATAAACCTGATACAAAATGGTAGCTTGTTTAACATCGTATAATTATGAATTAATCGCCAATGATAAAGGTGCATAGTCATAAATGTAAATGACACAATTTGCTATTTTTACATTAAATTTTATTTAAATAACTACAACTCAAGGAATCACACACACAATTACTATATCACCTGTAAGGAATCTGGGGGGTTGATTTATAAGAGGGTAAAAAAAATGGTTTTTGTCAATTTGTCCAAAACATTTACCCAGAAATTTAAAGGTTAAAGTCAGTTTAAGCATATGAAAACTTACAAATCTATTTCTGTACTTCTTCT
Organism: Dracogyra subfuscus; assembly: GCA_016106625.1. NCBI lineage: Eukaryota > Metazoa > Mollusca > Gastropoda > Neomphalida > Peltospiridae > Dracogyra > Dracogyra subfuscus. The sequence goes on along the minus strand of JAECMU010049997.1, from coordinate 27,289 downwards.
TGACATTGTCAATGAGCAGAGCGACCTTCCTGGAGAAGTTGAGAGCCTTGTCGACTTCCGTGTTGACAAACTGGATGTCGTCACTCTCGATGATACCTGAAACACAGACGATCACTCAGCCCTTTCACGTTCCACATCAACGACCTCGTACATTAATAACACGAGATATAGCTCAATAATAAAGAATTCATCTCACTCCAAACAGCCAGCTTAAAATGTGTTGCAGTGTTGTTGTTGGGTGTGCAAAACATTTCGACAAATTATGCCCAAAAACGCAAAACTCAGTTATTTAACAGCAAATATAAATTATTGAAGGAATTATTTTTCTGCCAATTTAAAATAAAATTCGTAATTGGTGAATTTGGCGAGTGGCAGAGCTAGCCCTGTGTTGAAACATCTATCTCGGTGGGGTAGTGGTTAAACCATAGGACAGAACCAAGACTCACCCTACCCATTACCAATTTAGCCAATTGCTAATTTCCATACAGAATGGCTAGAACATTTAACTGTTAGCTAATAAAATTTTATATAAATTTAATTTAGTCCTTTTTTTATTATGATCATGAAAATATTCTACATATTAAATGTTTTGGGCTAAAACTAAATTCTTTCCAGTGTGAGTCCTGCATAAGGCTGGTAGGTACTGAGTTCCCCTCCTGGTTTCGGCTTCCACCCAGAGTTTAATGACTCAGTGGGTAAGTGTACGGTCACAGCATCAACTTCTCTCTCACTAACCACAAACCCTCTGTCCTGGACACAGACCAGATAGCTGAGATGTGTGCCAATCACAGCATACTTGAACCTAATTGCATATAAGCATGAAAATGGCTATTTATGAATGAAATGTGCTGAGATGTCAAACAAGCATTCTTTACCTTTCATTGTCATGAATGTGGAACAGTCACACATACTGATAAGGCCCAATTTAAAAAAAAATTTTTTTTAGTAAACCCCATGCAATGATTTCAAATTATAATGGGTTATGGACACTTGAATGCTTGGTTCAAACTAGCTGATGAGTCAAACAAATTATGTTGCCACAATGGTGTTTAAGCTAACAAGATTCTATTGTATTTTTTAAACAAATGTTTATCAGTTTAAGTAAACCCCATGCAATGATTTCATATTAGAATGGGATATGGACACTCTTGAAATTGGCTGAATGCTTGTTTTGAACTAGCTGATGAATTAAAAACATTATGGTTCCAAGTAGTTGATGAATAATAATTAAAAAAGATGTTGCCACAATGGTGTTTAAGCCAACCACATTCTATAATTGTATTTTTAAAAATAAATGTTTACCAGTTTCTCTGAACCAGTGAAATCGTCCGCCACTGCTGTGTGCCATATTCCTCAAACAGTCGGACGTCCGCGTGATGTTGGCATAGCGACCAGGAATAGCACCGTCCCCATCATAGTCATCAACGTTAAACAGTATGGAGTGCAGTTTGACTGGCCGGCCTGAACTGGCCTCCTCAATGAAGGATATCGCAACGTCTTGGGGCTGGTCTGGCACACCACTCGTAAACAAGTACACACCTTGGACGTCTAGATGGAAAGTAGCACAAAAATTTTATAAACATAAAAATTATAGTACTGTTGTCATAGTGCAAAAAGCATTCTGAGAGTACTGCTAAAGCAATACATGTCCCCTACCGGACCCAACAAATTTACGTATCTTCTAAATTCAAGGACCATAACTCTGTGAAAAATTGGTAAATAGCCATGAAAGTCAAAGTGATTTGTAACAGAGCATGAACACACACAATTTCAGCTCAGTATCTTCAGGCATTACAAAAGAAAATCTAGAAAGCAAGTTTTTGTACCTCCTAGTTAATGGGTAAATTGCTATGAAACTTGAACTTGATTTGTAACTCAAAATTGTAGCTCAATATCTCAAGGCATTGTGAAAAAACCACATCTGGAAAACTATATATGGGACAGATGAACGGACAGACAGACAGAAGGACAGAGGTGAAACCTAGTTCCCTCCGGTTGGACTGGAAGTGGACTAATAATACACATTATGCAATTATTCAAACATAATTTGAAAAACCAAGTAATAATGTCTAAATGTTCAATCTATAACTATTACAATCGTATATTCTTATAACAAATTTCATGAGATCTAAAATCTAAATTATGATGCCGCACAAATGTAATCATCAGTGTTAGCCGGAACTGTTTTATTCCACACTCACTAAGGTGCTGCACTTACAAACCACAAGACTTTACCATGTATCAGCTGAGGTGACTTGAGGTTGATCGACCCTATGACCCATCACACCTCAGAAGATCGCTCCACCACTGAACTGAATCTCTCTCAAAAATGAAGAAGAAAGAAAAGAATGAAAGAAAGAAAAAAGAAAGAGAAAAAAGAAAGAAATGAAAAAAAAATGAAAAAAGAAATTGTTATGTTGCTAAATCATTACACTAAGTAGCCTGTGTCTGAATTTTCTTACGTATTTTGTGTTTCACTTCCTCCTCGTTTTCTACAGCCATGCGGAAAGCTGACAGGAAGTTGCGACTTCCACTGCACTGAAGTCCAAGAACCCATCTGGAAAAAAATAAAAATAAAATAATAACGTCTTGTCTTCAACAGCTATTACCAAAATATTTTGTTATTAGAATAAACAACACAAGAGAGCCAAAATTGTTTTAATTCAGCCAGAAAATGTATTTATTCACTGATATCAACACACACTGTATGATATGATTTGGGAGACCAGTATTATAATGTCTTAATACAAGTGCCATCTCAAAAGAAGTGGCAATCAAGGTATTAAACAAAAAATTGTACACTTACTTCCAGGCATCTTGCAGATTTTGTGGGGTTGGTCGCACCATTGTGGGTCTCCAACTCTTGGCAATGCTGCCGAACCTGGATTGAAAAAAAAAAGAGTGTAACTTAACAATGATAAAAAAAATACAGCATTAAATATAAGATACACAATTTGTTATGTGATTCAATTTAAATGATAAAAATTATATTATTTTGTTTCTGTGACAAAAAATATTTTAGGCTGTTTAAAAGACAAAGAGAAATAAAAATAGAATGAATATTATTTTAATAATAAATCTTCATATCCATCAAAAAACAACAATAAAGATAAATTTTTTAAAATGATAACCCTTATTAAAAATTCCTTTTTCATAATAAGTATTTGTACAAGAAACTCAATGAAAAATATTTTAATAGAACTATTTCTAAAAAAAGAAGAAATCTTACGCAATCAGGTTGAAGTAGTCTTTGTTTGCGATCTGTTGTTCCATGAGTAGACGAAGGGAATGCTGAATATGAACAAGGTAGTTGACGTTTGATACCGATGTGTCAATCAGAACCACAATACTGTAAGAAACAAATACAATGTTATCTTTAAATTAGTATATGATGGAAAAAGATAAAATAAAAAATAAAACAAATGTACTGCTGTAGCAGCAAGAGTTCTTTTATATGCACTTTCCATGAGACAGAACATCTTTAAGCTAAGTTAGCTTCTACAGCCATTGATGTATTAAATCAGTTGTGGAACCATGGTCATAACAGGAATTAACTCACTGAATATTGCATACACTATTAGGTGTTGGAAGATATCAGCAACTATGGTGGGGAGTGCAGTTATATATTAATTAAGCCTTACAACTGAGGGGAATATATAATCTTCAGAGTTGAGAAGGCCAATGCCCGACTCCCTTCCCCCATCCATGCTCCAATTTGGAGTAACATTTTAATTAACAAAGTGTGTTACACTTCACTCCAGGCAGATCATCCACCACTGAGCTGAGTACCACTGCCAGATAGAAAGTTGTAGTTTGTTTTGTTTTACGACACCACTAGAGCACATTGATATATTAATCATCAGCTATTAGATGTCAAACATTTTCTAATTCTAACAAATAATCTTAAACAGGAAACCTGCAACATTCTTCCATTAACCTGTAGACTATTGAATTAATTTTTAAGAAACACCATGTTGAGTGGGTACAAGTTTATAATTTTTACTCACATAATGTTTTATAAATACATGAAATAAAGTTCATATATATATATCGGTAAGTATTATTTTCGTGGAATATGTTTAATTTTTAGTATTTTTAGATCAGCTAATGACGATTAAAATTGGGCAAAAAATCGAAAAAGTTGCGTTTACTTACGGGCATTTGTGGCCAGCTGTCCAGTATTTATGAACAGATAACAATTGTTTTCTGACCAGATTTGTTTTTAAAACCTGAACTACGATTCATATTGCAATATTTGGTGATTTTAGTTGTTGGAAAAACTATCTAATTTATTATCAAATTAGCTGTCACAATCAGCTATCGATCCCTGAAAATGACCGCCATTGTTGTCAAGCGAAAATACTTGCCGAAAACCAATTTTTGAACTCAAAATTTCAAAGTATTTTTAGTTGAAAAAAACCAAAATAAAATCCACCATTTTGACCGGGAATCTTTTTTCTTTAATTTTATTTCCGTTTCTGGTAGTGGCCTGTGAAAAACGGCGGGAAATATGAATTGGGAAATGCACTGTATACAGTGTACAGTATCTCAACTGGCGTGATGTCGGGCGAGATATCTCGCCTGCAGTACTCAGAAGATTAATAGAAAGGGATCTTTTATATGCACCATCCCAGATAGGACAGCACATACCATGGCCTTTGATATACCAATTGTGGTGCACTGGCGGAGATGAGAAATGCCCAATGGGTAAAACGACGGAGATTGACCCTAGACTGATTGTACATCAGGCAAGCACTTTGCCACTGGGATGTTCTCCCCCGCCAGATAAAAAAGGCCAACCAGCAGTGGTAAAACTTACTTCTTCTCACAGATGGTTCCGAAGATCCTCCTACTGCCCGAGGCCAACCAGTCGATGCGTCTCTCGTACAGCCCGACCACTTCCTTCAACTGCTTCTGGTACTCAAACAGCTGGGTCATGTCCACATGGATGTTCTTCACTGACCCATCGTGCCAAGTAAACTGTACCATGGCTTTCTGAATTCAAAATAAACTATGTGAACTGAACCATAGCGTTGTGATTTCAAAATAATAATGTGAACTGAACCATAGCTTTGTGAATTCAAAATAATAATGTGAACTGAAACCACTCAACACATTGTATTTCCGGTTATATGGCGTCAGACATATGGTTAAGTACCACACAAGTATTGAGAGGAAATCCGCTGTCGCCACTTCATGGGCTATTCTTTTCGATTAGCAGCAAGGGATCTTTTATATGCACCATCCCAGACAGGGTAGTACACTTTAATTAGATATCGGCATGAAAAATAACTTTAAAAAATGAAACTGGCCTTAGTGGTGTCATGGTTCAGCCATCAGTCTTAAAGCGGGACTGTCTGGAATATTTTTTATTATTTAAGCATATAGAACTTAAAATCCCATTACGTTTGGTGCATATAAGACGCCACAGTCTGAATTGGTTTCACTACACTGGCTTTTCCAAGCTAAAAATAAACCCAGAATTTTGAAAGTAGTACACTTTTGGCGGGCCCCCACTGGGCTAAAAATAGTACGGTTCGGCTACTGTTGCATTACAAAAACCGAGCAGTCAATGCCTAGCAGACAATTACGATAGCAGCCAAGTTCAGCACTCATGTGTTATAACCACTGGACTTGTACGCCTTTCAATTGCTACCTGTATTTCACACTTTTAAACACACTGTTATGCTAATTTTTATTATTCACTACAACTGAAAATGTTTTAAAAAGTATCTTCATATAAAAACAACACAATAACAAAATGACAACCAACACTCATTTTCACAGTCTTATTGTTACTAATATCCGTATAAATACAACTTAACCATTTTATTAAGAACTTTTATAATATCTGAAGTATCATTTTAAAAATCCTTCTGTACTACAGAAATATAGAGTTCAACTAGTTTCGTATAATTTATACCACAACACGCATTATAAAAGGTGTACGAGTCCAGGGTTTAGAAAGTCGCCATGCGTGTCTGCTGCTAAAGTAATTGGCTGCGAGGAATGACTGCTAGAATCCGTACGGTATTACAAAATGGCGAACATTGTTCTAACTGGCTAGTAAGCATTTGACTATATGCGTTAATGACAACAACTCGTGAGTGAATTAAAAGTGCAGTTATGCTTGTATTTGAACTTAGAACTTGACTGTATATGATTGAAACCAGACAATGCAGCTTTAAAGCTGAGAGATACTGGGTTTGTGTCCCATGAAAATAACAAAACAAATGTCTTAAACATTATACTGATAGTCAAACAGCTGATTCCTATTCTCATATAGTTACCTCGTGCACTTGAGACTGCACAGCCTTCTTGATAATGGGAATAAATTCTTCTCTGTAGGAATACGCATTTGGCGACAGTACTTGATACAAGTCTAATCTCTTTGCTGAAATTTAACACAAGCAAAAACATTAGAACAAAAATCTCATAGAATACACTCACTTTTACATATGTAAAATTAGTTTTCTAAATAATCATTAACTAAACAAAATTGACATATATTATATAGATGCATGAACACTTTGATTTAAATAGTGTAAACTACAACTTTTACAATGATTACAACATTATTACAAGATAAATGAACAAGTCAGCTTTCTTACTACAACCAGTATAAATGTTATTTCCAATTACATATACCTACAAGCAATACATTTTACAAACAGCATAACTGCAGAATAATCTCATAATAGTATTTATGAGATAAACAGAAGTCAATATTAGCCAGGTAAACAGAAGTCGATATTAGCCAGATAAACATAAGTCGATATTAGCCAGGTAAACAGAAGTCGATATTAGCCAGATAAACAGAAGTCGATATTAGCCAGGTAAACAGAAGTCGATATTAGCCATGATAAACAGAAGTTGATATTAGCCAGGCAAACAGAAGTCGATATTAGCCAGGCAAACAGAAGTCGATATTAGCCAGGCAAACAGAAGTCGATATTAGCCAGATAAACAGAAGTCGATATTAGCCAGATAAACAGAAGTCGATATTAGCCATGATAAACAGAAGTTGATATTAGCCAGGTAAACAGAAGTCGATATTAGCCAGGTAAACAGAAGTCAATATTAGCCAGATAAACAGAAATCGATATTAGCCAGATAAACAGAAGTCGATATTAGCCAGGTAAAAGAAGTCGATACTAGCCAGATACACAAAAGTTGATATTAGCCAGATAAACAGAAGTCGATATTGGCAAAGAACTGATTTATTAAACTTTTTTTTTTTAAACTCTTTTATTACTATAATTAATGTTGTTCTTATTATGATTATTATTGAGAGGACGATAGAATAATATGTAAATTTACACTAATACTGTGATGGGAACAAACCTTTTAGCCCATGCTGACACAGCCAATCAACTGAAGATCGCGGTTGGAACTTGGGAGTGTCAATCCGTAACGGCAGCTCATGGCCGGGAGGGCGGGGGAGGAAGCGAGACTGAGGCAGTTTGGACACCTCGGTGGTGATCTGGAGATAATTACATGTAATACAGCATTGATATCATAAACAATACAGAAAGCTAAAGCTTACTACATTATTACAGACAATACAGAAGCAACAGTTGTACAACATTATTATAATAAACAATACAAAAGACTACTATACAGGTGTACTACTTTATTATAACTAAACAAAGTACTACATAAGTATACACAATACAGAAGGCTACAACTAAATGTACATAATGTTTAACAAAATTACAGTAACAATAACAATAGAGAATGCTATAGTTGTACTATATTGCTATAAACAATACAGAATGCAACACTTGTACTGCATTATAAAAATTACAGAATACATTTGCTGTATGTGCACATTTTAAATGAATGGAATAAAATAAAATAAACATTTTAAAATGCCCACAAATGATATATAAATGTTAAAATCTCTATTTTTCTCATTTTCCTTTTGATGTCTTATATCTCACAATTCTCCAACATATGATCATGGCTTCTAGAACAGTTTTGATATGATTACCTATTATCGTTACAAAATAAGTTTCTTGCAATACCAAAAAACAACTAATATTCCTCCTTTCTATAGACTAACGACTAATCTATCATTATTGCACAAAAGTTTAAGAGATATAAGCATTAAAAAACCTCAAATAATGAACAAGTAAATACCCCTTCCCCACAAAAAGTAACACATAATAGAGATTAGTTCTAGTGGGCACACCTCATTCATGATGTTAATTATGGCACTGCCCATCAGGCCTCGTCGCATCTCCTTAATCTTGTTGATCACATCTTGAGCTCTCTGGATTTCTTTCAACAACAAACTGATGTCTGTTCCTGTGTATATCTGCTCCTGTTAGTGAAACAATGGAATATTTACTAAAACAGTCACATTATGGAGAGAGAGAGATTGAGAGAGATTGAGAGAGAGAGAGAGAGAGAGAGAGAGAGAGAGAGAGAGAGAGA
>JAECMU010049997.1:4937-18786 GCA_016106625.1 Dracogyra subfuscus | reverse complement strand
AGAGAGGGAGGGAGGGAGAGAGATAGCGAGAGAGAGAAAGATATTTCAGTTCATTATCTTGAGGCATTGCATAAAACAAAATCTGGAAAACAAATTTTCGTATTTCCTAAGTTCAAGGGCCATAACTGTCATAAACTGGTAAATCACCATGAAAATCAACTTGATTTGTAACCATATATGATAAAGCTATAGACAAAATTTCAGCTCAGTTTCATGAGGCATTGTGAAAAAAGATCCAGAAAAGTACATGTAGGGCAGATGGACAGACAGGACGGAGACGAAACCTATAATCTACTCTGGTTGGACTGCACTAATAACCACTGAAATAAGTGATGATGGTGACATCTGTACAACTGGATAAAACATTCCTACCTCGGCCTTGGTGATGTAGTGGTTATGCCACTGGACTGGTAGGTACTCTGTTCGTATCCCACCTGAGGCAATGGGGAGGGGAGGGGGTGTTCATGCCAGTACTGGCTCCAAACCAGATTGAGCGCCCCGCTAAGCTCAATGGGTAGGTGTAAGGCTACATATATCGAGTTTCACCCACATCACAGGTGTGATTATGAGTACATCTTGCTGGTGTATGATCCCACATAGGGGATTGATTACCCGGCATGCACTGCAGGTTCCATGTGATACTAAGATAGCTCAACTGACAGCAAGCATGGAGCACGACCCTGTTGAGTAGCCCCATACTAAAATGGAAATACTGCAGCTTCACCATTCATCATCCATGTTTGTAATGTCCAAAAAAAAGAAAGAAGAAAAAACTTTTATCACTGTGTTAAAAAAACAACAAAAAAAACAAAACATTCCTACCTCACAGCTAGCAGCATAGCAGTGATATCGCCCTTTAGAAGCATCGGACAAGTTCCGCAGTGTTACCTACAAAGTAATTTAAAACACAAGTCTTTAAACAGAGAAGTATCTGCATATATAATTAGAAATTATGATGAACTTTTTCAATAAAAATAGATGTACAAACGACTTTTATTCATTGCTAGACTAGTGCAGTTTACAATTTATTAAATGAAACATGTTATAATATTTAAAAGTCCCATTTCACAAATATGATGTACTAAACATCTGTCCTATCGCAAACTTAAAAAAAGAATTTTGTTAAAGAACATTTATACAAATCAATAAATTACATTTTATTTATTATTATAATTACAGTTAAAACAGATCTTTTTAAACTGTAATTTAATAAACAAATAAGTGTCCACTCAAACCCATTTTTTTTAAATCGCGTATTTTAAAAAGTTTATTTTATTTAATGACACCAATATAGCACTGATTAATTAATCATCGCTATTGCATTTCAAAGATTTGGTAACTCCGATATAGTCTTCACAGGAAACACACTTCATCTTTTCAATAGTAGCAAGATATCTTTTATATGCACTTTCCAGACAGAATAGGGCATACCATAGCCTTTCTTATAGCAATCATGCGGCAGTGCATTTTGAAGTTGTTACCCACTCCCGCCAGGACACATTTTGCTAACAGAACAAAGGATGCTCACTGATTAAAAAATGTTATGTGATTTTATCATTTAATGAAGTAACGACGATAACTAATGGACTTACATTTGTCAACTGGTTGCTGCAATCATAGGCCACAGCGTGAAGTGGAACATCTTTTCCGACTCCCATCTGATGGACGTAGTCACACAGGATTTCTGTCGGCTGATCTGGCCTGAAAACAAACATCTCAAACACTGATTGACTGAATTTATTTGAATGCTTGTATCCAATTAAGTTTACAGACCTCAGCTATCTGCAGGTATCTGGCTAGTCATTAATGGGCAGACGGATGGACAGACTGATGAACAGACATATGAACAGATGGACAGACAGAAAGACAGAACGACATATCGCTAAAGATCGAAAGGCGTCCTAAGTCAAGAAGCGTCCTATTTTGCGTACGGCTGGTTTATTACGAATCTGCGCGCGCGTGAACTTTGACAACACAATAATTCTGAAATAGGAAGTACTTGCTACCGATAAAGAAAAACAAAATGATGAAAAAACAGGTAAAAAGTTATTTTTATACAAAATTCATTATACACGATCGTTATTTTAAACACTACATCGATTAACATCATATGCTATATCAATACATACCTGCATCTAAAAAATCAGCACTGGTCAACAGCGAAAGAATCCTGTCGCTGTCACGTCTGCTTTCATCTTTGGGTCAGATCACATGACATACGTATTCTTGCAACAAAAAAGAATTATGGAAGCCCATCTTACCTATAGGACGCTTTCCGATCCAGACTTTGGAATGTACACATTCAACTGTGGCATGTGTTTTATCTATCGACGGAATACACTTGTAAGGTTATAAACATTTTATTAATTGATATTTGTAGTTAATTGAATAAGGTAATATATCAAATAATGAAATTGATCGTGCGATGACAATGCGTGTGCGTTGTAGCCATTTCCCCGTTAATAGGACGCTTCACGATCCTTCGAGGATACAGACGGAAGGATGGAGATGAAACCTATATTCCCATCTGGTTAAACCAGTAGTGGACTAATGACAGAAAGACAGACAGACAGCCAGATGGATGGAGATGAAACCTATATTCCCATCCGGTTGGAACAGTAGTGGACTAATGACAGACAGACAGTCATACAGACAGCCAGATGGATGGAGATGAAACCTATATTCCCATCCGGTTGGAACAGTAGTGGACTAATGACAGACAGACAGTCATACAGACAGCCAGATGGCTGGAGATGAAACCTATATTCCCATCCGGTTGGACCAGTAGTGGACTAATGACAGACAGACAGACAGCCAGATGGCTGGAGATGAAACCTATATTCCCATCCGGTTGGAACAGTAGGGAGTAATAATGGAACTGATTTAAGCACTTCTCAGAATACTTACGCACTGCCCAGAACCAGCACAATGGTGTCCACATCCTTGACCTTCATCAGATGCTTCATGGCCTTGAGGAGGTTACAGCCACCTCGAGGTTGCAGTCTCATCACCCATTCCTTGGCCTCATCAGTGCTAAACACAAATTTACATCACATTCTAATATAAACTGAGATAATACAGACAGCAGAGAAAGTACCGCATTTTAAATTTTATACAGTGCATGCACATCAATGTTATACAACATTAATCTTCCTTTTTAAGTATAGTGAAATTATTTCTTTTAAATATTTTAATGAATAATAGTCTATTTAATCATAAACTATTTAATTTTAAAAACCTTTTAGTCTATATAATAATAACATATGTTTTATACAATGTGTTTTACCTATTTAAAAGTATACACTGTTGTAAATCACAATCTTTTCCATGTATTTGTTTGTGAATCTCATAAAATATCCTGCCTACATATGCAATGTATAGTCTCCATAAGCAGTCAGACATGTGCATCTGTATGTTCTCTTTATCAACAGGTGGCTATTTAACCAATTGGTCAGTATACTTCCAAATGACATATATCTGACTGTTACCCAAAATTGTGGTTAGAAACACAAGGTATGAGTTGTGGAGTAGGACAGAAAATGAAGTGGAAACAGGAATTGTTAGATTGGGACGGAAAGATATGAGAAAAAAAAAGAAGGAAAAGGGCAGTAGGATAAAATTAATAACTAAAAAACAAAAAAACTTTAAACTATACTAAACAAGGACATTTTATCAAAATTTCAATCAGCGACAGTGTTAATTAAAAATGTATTAGCAACTAATAATTAATATATTAGAATAATTTATTATCTATTAATCTCTGAAATTTACAGGATACAAATAAAAACTAGTTTCTGATATCGACTTAAAATTATCCTGTTCAGGCTGAATGGGAAATTTCCCATTATTACCTTCACAGGATCAGGGAAACATCCTACATCATTAAGTTATTCTTCATTTATCCTATAACATACCCATAATATCCATGTCATAAACCCATGTGATATTTTAGTGTATTAACCCGTGTAATAATGGTATGCAAATTTAAAGGTAGATAAGCAAATTGCAAGGTTTCTAGGTAATAATGTGTTGCTGTCAACAAGTGGTTTACAAACCCAACAAGACCAGTATACCATAAGATTTAGTAAAAATGTGTGACGTCAAAATAATGTGTGCTACTCGTGATGACATCAAATTACTGATGGAGACGATATTAGTACTGTGTTCTACCTTGTCTAATTAATCAGTATTTGTCTTAGTAGAGCCTCAACAAATATTGATTACTATAGACTTGGTAATATTTTCCATATTAAAAAACCCACTAGTGACGAATCCTTTATTTAAACCTACATTCTGCAGTTGACGTCTCTTGTAACCGGCCACAAGGGCTCAGGTTCTGTCCCGAACTCCATCAGATACAAACCAGACTTCACAGACAGCTGTTCATCAAGCAGATGCTGAAAATAACCATTGAGTTAAAGACTTTTAAAACTAAACACAACATGTGAAACACTGACGGCAAGCCATGGTCTGCTGTAAAGAATTAACTTTCTGGGATTTCATGTACATTTTATGATAATATTAATGTACATATAGCAGATTGATAAAGGAGAAGATGGCAGTTAACTGGAAAACATAATTTTATAAATTTGTTGACATGAATGTACACAGTAGGGAAGATGGTTTGGTTCATTGTCATATTCTACAAGCTGAAACCCAGGAGGTGCTTACTTTTTGAAAACATTCCAGAACTATGATTGTACAGAGATTTTTCCAAAGGGCAAATTGAGTAAAACTGCAACCTCAAATGTTCTGATGCTATGGACCCACAAAACTGTAGAGTAACATTGTTTGTAACAAGATTAAAAAGTTATTTGTCAGAAGTGCAGGACTCACCTGGTACATTGCCAAATAAGCCAACTGCTAATCTGCATACAAAGTGGCTACAACATTTAGTCTTTGGCAAACAACATTTCTTTAAACCAAAATTTGTTCCAGTGTGAACCCTAGAAGGGACATATTTTAAAATGCTTTTATAGAAAGGTGGTTGTTAAACAAGATATGTACAGTTAATATTGGAGCATAATTAAAACAAAAGACTCACAAGTAGAGACTCTTGAAATGCTGTCTGCCTCCCAAATCCCATGTTGGCATCTGATACATCAATACACAGAGCCACACGATCTCCCTTCAGGTGACCAAACATCTGAAATAATTACACAACATACTGTACTACAGAGCCACACAATCTCCCTTCAGGTGACCAAACATCTGAAACAATTACACAACATATACTGTACTACAGAGCCACACAATCTCCCTTCAGGTGACCAAACATCTGAAACAATTACACAACATACTGTACTACAGAGCCACACGATCTCCCTTCAGGTGACCAAACATCTGAAACAATTACACAACATACTGTACTACACAGCCACACTATCTCCCTTCAGGTGACCAAACATCTAAAACAATTACACAACACACTGTACTGGTTAAACACTTATAATTCCATTAATACTTAACAGCTTTGCATATAGCACTTTTTGTTTTATAATAATTTCAACAGAAAATTAATTATTTGTTTTACAAACACAACATAAGATGAATGCTAGAAAATCTTATTAAATTTTTTAATACATTTTAAATGCATGAATCATATTCTACTGTTTTCATACCTAATTAATGTTCCCCAGTGTTTCACTCAGGACTGAAGTTTACGGTGATGGAAAGTATGTGAAGCATGCAATACATAACACCCAAAGAAATAACTATGTTCAAGATAACAAAGTATAATACAAAATACACAATTTTTACAAAACAAATAATTCTGTCCAATTCTAATACCCCCAGTTTAGTACAACCAATAGGATATTCATCAGGAAAACCATAGAAACGGAACCAGTACAAGTAATGCTACATGTATATTTTATTTGAGACATTAAAGACTTAAAAGTTTGGATGTTTTTGTGGCTTTTATTTTGAGGGGTGGGGGTGGGGGGTGGGGGTGGGGGATTCTTTAAAGATAATGTTTAATTATGGACAAAAAGAATAGTGTATGTTTTCATACTTCTGTTATTATTATACTAAAACAAAAGAAATTAGCTATTTAGCTACTGCAATGCATTTTAATCCCCAAACTACTCTCAATGACATGAGTTATGCATTTCATTTTGTATTGAAAATGTTTTATATTTTAATATTGACAAATGATTCATCAATTAAATCGAGTGCCTGATTTCATTTTAAGAATAACAAGTTTTCTTTTATTTAAGGACATTATACCAAACTGCTAAACTTTTTTTGTATTTGTATGTATTAGTTTATAAATATTCCATTGTTTTAATTAATGACCTTACCCTTTTGCTGCCTTGCAACAGATACTTGATTCGTTTTGTGTACATCTCAATTGCACTACAACAAATAAAACAGTGACAATTAAATCAATGTTGAGAAAACAAGACACAAAGTTCACAGACTATTGTTTTTTAGATAGAATATTGTATTAATCTTGCACAGTATAAAACCCATTATAAATCATTTACCACCTGAAATTGCTCTAATTATAATTATAACATTATTCTGGCAACCAGTTTGGGTACCAACAAAATAATTAAGAAAAAAAAAAAAGGTTCCCCTCCAGGATTTACATCTCACAAACAAAATACTGTTAAGTTTCTGACATCCTTGTGCTAAGATTATAAAATTCCCGAAAAATGTGCCCATAAATAAATAAAATGTTCAAAATGTTTGTGATTGTTACATGTTACCCAAGTGATAACGACTTACAGTTTTGATCGACAAATGCAGTATGTTCAGTAATCCTACCGAATATCAATGAGTTACCCTGAATCCTAGATTGTCTAACCAGTAACAACTGCTGTCATAAATGGCAATGATGGATTTTTCACCAGTTAACTTAAATTCAGGAATGGCTCCATTCAATAATTATTTTTTAAAAAGGAAACTACAAGCCATTATACCATAAACCAGTCACAAAAATATCAATTCTATACATGTGAAACTTATTACCATAATCTGTACCCAAATTTGAAGAGAAATCATCTTAACAAGTGAGAAATGATTGTGACTTTGTTAAATATCAGGTCATTTCTAAACAGTAAAAAGATATACAGAAGTATTTAATCTACAATTAGAACATCTAGGTACATTTCAAAAAGAAGAGAAAAAAAGCATCATTATAACAAACTGCAAACTGATGGCGAGTGTGTTCTGTATTGTGATTGGTTAATTACATTCTTTTTCCGGGATCAAATGAAAATAACACCCAGAAAGCTCATTAGAATGTGATGTTATTAGCAACTGGAATAGGCAAAGTTGACAATTCAAGGGTCTAGAGTTAGATTGTAGCCAGGTGGGTTTTTTCAAGAAATACAAAATATACAGTTAGTTCCATAGAAAAACGATTCAGTTTACAATGGACATAACCATATGGAGTTTTTAGATTTGCGGGTCTTATTGTTTATTTGATCCCACAAATGCCCGAGGTCAAAAATGAAACATTTGCGGGTATCAAACAGACAATAACACCCGCAAATCTAAAAACTCCATATGGTCATCTCCTAAATGAGAAACTTGTTTTGTCAAATGAAAACAAAAAATGTCTTCAACTCACACATTAAGCTTGTACTCAAACTCATTGACATCGTAGGCTTCAAACTGAATTTGATGGTTTGCTTTCCCTGTTTGCTTATCAGGAGTCAGCCTGAAACAAGGTAACATACATGTACAAAAGGATAACACATTATTTTCCTAGTATGAAACACACAAACAATAAATACTGGATAGCTTCACATAAAATATGTTTAAAAGACCATAGAACACAACAAAAGAAATGGTAACCAAGAGGACTATAAGTGCTTTGATTTCAGAAATATTAGTGTCAAACGCACACTAAGCTAACTTTTAAAAAGAAATGAAAGATAAAACAATTACTGTATGATTCACACCATTTCTTACTAAGGATCAATTTTTCTGGTTATCAGTGACTACCTAATATAGGATTGTGAACCTTGATTTTAAGACATGGAGTTGTCTGTTGGATAAGTCTGGTTTTTAGCCCAACAATTATAAAATTAGACAGGACACAGATACTTGTTTATTTCTATCAATGCTTGAACTGCTTTCACTTTTTCCCTTTTCTTTTTAAAAAAGAAGAAGTCAGGGAAATCCATTTCTGGTACTGGCAAGTTTAATGTACTCTCTTGGTTGCCCTTAAGGTTCCCCACTCCCAGAATCCCTAAAACTGCTACTTGCTTACAGTTTAAATATGACAGAAAATATGGCAACTGAGAAACAATAATAACACTGACAAAGAATCTTTAAAAATGAATTGTACTTTCCAAACTGCCAATTTCCCCCCTAAATCCTTAAAACTGCCTCACTGCTTACATTATATTGAACTGATAAGAAAAAAGGCAATCGAAAAGATAAATTAAATTGACAAACAAAACATTAAAAACTTGTCATACTTTTCAATCTACCCTTTGTTAATGGTTCCCCTGAAATCCTTAAAATTGTCCTCTACTTGCCTTATATTAAACTATGATAGCCAAACAGAAATGACAATCGAAAGTACAGATTACATGAACGAATGAGGATGAAAAACGTGTCCTACTTTCCAATGTGTCCCTTGTCAATGAGGTCCTGCAGAGTGAGTTTAAGAAACTCTATGCTGTGTGTCTGCAGCCATTCCTCAGAGTTCTGTTTGTCCGCATTCACAACAGTCAACGGCGGCTCAACTCTCTGGAAAAACACACAACATAAGGTTAACTAACTGCCTGTTCATCAGTAGACAGCAGGTGGCAATATTTCAGGTGTCACCCATTAGTGTGTGTGTGAGTATGAGTGGTGTGTATCTGACTGTGTGCATCTGTGTGTATATGTGTCTGCATTATAGTGGTGAGTGTTTATATGTATGGTATGAGTGGTATGTGTAAGTGCGTGTGTATCTGTGTCTGTGTGTATGTGTGTCTGTGAGCATGTTTGTATGTGTGAGTGAGTGTGTGTGTGTATGTGAGTGTGTCTGTAAGCATCTATGAGCATGTCTGTGAGCGTGTTTGTGAGTGTGTATATGAAGGTGTGTCTGTGAGCATGTTTGTGAGTGTGTGTATGAAGGTGTGTCTGTGAGCATGTGTATGTACACGTGTTATGTGTTTCTATGAGCATGTGTGTGTGTTTTGGAGTGTGTGTATATTTGAGTGTGTATATGTATGTATGTGTATGTGACTGGTGTGTGTGTGTATTTGAGTGTATGTGTCTGTGTGTCTATGTATGCATGTCTATGTGTGTGTGAGTGGTATATGTGAGTGTGTATGTGTGTAGGTGTGCCTGTCTGTGTGCACATGCACAAGTGTGTATGTGTGAGAGAGTTTGAATATGTACGTACATGTATGTGTGGTTTAAAATGCTAAATAATAACATTTACTGAATGTCTGTATATGTGTGTGTGTGTGTGTATTTGAGTGTGTGTGTATGGGAGTGGTATGTGTTTTGACTGGTATGTGTGTGTATGCATGTGTGTGTGTGGGATGGGTGTGTGCATGTGTCTGTGTGCCTGTCTATATGTGTGTGAGAGAGAGAGAGAGTTTGAATGAATGTGTACGTACATGTATGTGTGGCTTAAAATGCTAAATAATAACATTTACTGTATGTACATGAGTGATTCAAGGTTTCCAACTTTGACACCGCCATAATTTGTAATCTGGGACAATAAACATTTAAAACAAGAAAGACAGCAAAAATAAGAAGAAAAAAGAATAAGAAGAAAAGACACCTTTCTGCAATATACATTTTAACAAAGCATTATACCAGGGTTAACCCTGGGTAGGTTTCAGACGGAGTCAGTTTTATGAAATATGACCAATATACTTTCATACATTTTGAAATTTGCCCAATTAAAGAAAAACTAGAGGCCTCCACAAATTGACTTTTATTTTGTTTTTCAATAATACAAAGAAACAGGTTATGCAAACCACAATATATTATGCAAATATTTTTGCCACCCTTTTCAGGTTATCCAAATTTTGAATGTAAGGAGGTTTAAATGCCAAATGCATCTGTTTTTAAAATGCCAGTCTGTAAATAGACTTAACAATTGCTAATTTGACTTCATCATGTACCTGTAGATCCCTTGTCTGGTTCACATGAGTGACTGTCAGAGGGTGAGGAGGTCTAGCATTTTTCAGTTTCACATTCTTCCAGTTACGTTCTTTCTCCACATCAGAGTCACTGAAAATAAACAGATCCTCACGTTTAGAGTTAGAGAAACTGTGGCTGGAAAAAATAATACATATAATTCTGAAAATATCAATTTTTAATCAACATGATACATTTTTGTTAACCATGTTCCTTGAACACCTGTTTTCTAATATAAATGGGCCTCCAGATTTCATGGTAATCCAGTAGTGTTTTGGCAAAATCATGGAATCGAAAGTCTGTACCCATTATTATGTAACTTGATTCACCATTACCATGTTTACCCCAAAAAAGGTTAATTACTATGAAATATCATGAAAATTGTGTATTTGGTGACTCAACTTATGCAATTCAGAAAACTGATACACCCAAAGCCAAATGCCAAGGTGAAATCTACCTTGCTCAGTGGCAGTTGGATTTTAAGTGCCTATTCTAACATTTTCTCACTACAACATGCTACAACATGCATTGGCAAAAATGCCTGATGTTTATCAATTTTTGTTCTGCTCATGACAACTCCCTGGTACTCATATCCACTGTGTTTCTACACCCAACAAAACATATATATGATACTTACACATAAAGTTCATCATCGTCGTCATCATCATCACTTTCATCATCAGTGACTTTTTCACGATCATCATCTTTCACGTCAACATCATCTTCAGAATCTTTCTTCTCATCACTTTTCTCATCTCTAAGAGAAAATGTGAAAACAGTTTTCTATTAAAGTTCAATACACAAATCCAAGCCATTACAAGCTACCCTGTTTTAAATAATAATTGCCTGTGCAATGAACCACTGACTAAACATAATAAAAGCTATTTTCATGCAGGTTGACTATGCACTGATATAGTTTGTGCCTTCAGGATATTAGAAGTGAGGGGGCCCAGTCTCTAAATGTAGCCTAACATGTTCAGGGGGTGAGCACTCACGAATAATTTAGTTATAAGTCTTACCGTCGTTGTGATATAAATTGCCGTAAGTCATAGAAATCACTGACAGCACTCTTGTGCTAGCTGCTGGATAAAAATTACCGCCATAACAGTAAAGCTCACCAATGATGGCAAACTGTATACACCAAAATTTAAAAAAAGAGACTTCATTCAGCAAAATAACCTTTGTCATGTTTATATGCTTTTTCAAAAAAAAATAAAAAAAATATGGCCATAGGGTTCTCAGAATTGCCATCGGTGGGCTGTTTCACCAACGGCAGGTTAAAAAACAATTGCCATAAGTTAGAAATACTTAAGCAGGGCATAAAATTTGACTTTTTCAGACGAACGATCTGTCGTTCGTGTGGTTTTAGTGTTTGCACGAACGATTTTCTCCAGTTGTTCATATACAACTGAAAAGATTAAAGTGCAACGGTAATCAAACGAAAATACTAAAATATAATTATTTCTGGTATGCAGGGACTAACTAGAAGGCTGCCGTTTCTTTTACAGGGGAGTACTTGTCAGTGCCAAACAAAAATCTGAATAAAAAGGGGATTTCCCCCGGAAACATTAAGCTTCTCAGTGTGAACGGAAAGAACCGAAGTTAGCGAATTCTCCATCTATCCAATCGATGCTGCAGCTCACGTTTTATTATGTTCTAATTTCCACTTCGGAATTTTAAAGTCCCTTATTAAACATACTATTTTCTTGGCTGTGCATTTAAATTGTCATATTCCAATAAACTGATTTAGCAAGGGTTGTGTTTGTTTTCGTTGCAATGCATGTCGTTTCAGAATTAATGAATATAATTATTTCTACGTAACTACAAAGGTGTCGAAAAGAAGGCCGAAATAAAAATGCATAGACCAAAATTGAAATATGCCTTTCACTGTGATTTCGAAATGTCCCAGAGGCAATTACTAGTAACTCCTATAACAGGAATCTAGGTCATGTTATAACCCACAAGTTTCAGCTTAGAAAGTGCTTTATGGGTAATGTCACGGGGTCACGACACAAATCAAATTACTTCGCTTAATAGAGAGAAACAATAGATTTTCGCCCAGTCGTATAGTCCGTCAGACTTCACATGCCGTTCAAGGTTACCTTTATGGACAAACGACACCCCGTCAACAAAGTTTTTAACGTTGTCCATAGCCGATCCCTTCATTTCTCTTAATTTAGCTTCACTCCGTATAGCTACAAAATTGTCCGTGCATATTTTGCATACAACTTTACAAATGTCGCCATTATCGTTTGTAGTTATGGCAAAATCGTCAGAAAACCACCACTTTTGGAAAGTTTTTTCACTAACTGTGTCCTTTTTGCGTTTTTTTCGCGTTAGGTCCTGACATTTTACAACTCAATCAGTAAATGTCCAGCTACGATGATGTTGCGTTTATTAAATACCCATAAACCGCTTTAATTTCCAAAACGCATATGATTTTCCGCACGTACCGAAATGATCAAAGGGAATGTGCAACAATGTTACTAAATGTTTTAGAGACTTCAAAAGACAGTGCCGACTTTGTAATTGACCGCGATGTCTATTTCAAACAAATACATTATTACAATCTATCTTTCTGACACCTGCATTGCTAGGCCCTTTCTTTTATTTTTGTTTTTCATCCCAAAATAGTGATATTAGCCTAAGTACGTCTTTTTGGATTTTCTGACGAACGATTAGTTTCTGCACGAACGATCTGTCGTTCGTGCCAATATTTGTTTTGCATAACCGACAGACGAACGACAAAATCGTTCGTGCCAAATTTTATGCCCTGCTTAAGTTTAAGCCCTAGATTTGTACCATCATCTTCTATGTCACATTCAGTGAATGTTAGGCATGAAACCTAAACTATTGAGCAACTACTATCACATGCCTTCCAGAACATGCCTCTGATCTGAATGCTAAAAAAGCTAGGTTAAATGTGATTAGTCATGTTTATGAAATCAGCAAACCTACTAAATCTGGCAAGTTGCCTGTTGACGGCTAATAAGTCTGTCAGAGATAGGCGAGTTGCACAAAGATAGCAAACTTGTTGGAAACATTCACCCGAGTGTTAGCCTCAACTGAATGCATCCAAGAAAGAAAGAATTTTGTATTTAATGACACACTCATACATTTTAATTTATGGTTATATAGTGTCGCACATAAAAATTATGACAAAAAATCCTGGATCCATACCTGTTTGGCAGCACCTGTAATGACTACACTTATTTGAGACAAAAAATACCACAGTCATGTCATGTCATAGGGTTTAATGTGCACATTCTGAGCAAGCTGTTGTAGCGCACGCCTGTCGTGGGTGCAAGTGCTTGCGAAGAAAGGTCTTCTGTCGAAGACAGAAAGTTGGGTGGGTGGGGGAGAGGGGACCACCTGCATGGGAGCACCAGCAGTCCAACCAAAATCGGTAGCAGGTGGGAGTGGGTGGTGGTGCTATGGAATTTTAATTAATAAGCCAAAGAGAAAAAGGTGCGCAGTTTGATTTGAGAAAACATTACCCAATACGGTATGTGGTCAAAACGGCCCTATGATGAAATGGCCCCGAACATGTAAGTCAAGACGGCCAAAGAAAATGGTCGAAACGGCCAAAGAAAAAAGTCGAAACGGCCAAAGAAAAAAGTCAAAACAGCCAAAGAAAATGGTCAGAACGGCCAATAGGTACAGGGTTGGATAAATCCCGTTCCCGGACGCCCGGGGCTACCAGAATTTAAGACCGGGCAACCATTTTTGACGATGCTGTAAGCCCGGC
>JAECMU010049985.1:0-12529 GCA_016106625.1 Dracogyra subfuscus | reverse complement strand
GTAGGCTACTGAATTACAGTTAGCGTGGATTCCGTTGTGTAAAAATAAGTTAGGAATTTGATGGATGAATAGGTGGGTGGATGTCAGATTGGGTTTAACAATGGCAGTGATCAAAACAGGTCATTCATACTGATTTATGCCGAAAATCTATTTATATCAGCATTACTACCAAGCAGTATACAGAGCTTCAAACGAATCACTACATATTATACAATGTATCACAAGTAACGTTTTGAGTAGAATGATGAAAATAAATGGTCAAAAGTGTTCAGACTATCTCATTTTACCCGAACTTCGCTCTGTTTTTTTCCAAAATGCGAAGACTTGCCTTAAAGGTTGACCTGTCAGCGGGGCTTGCTTTATAACGTACTAACGTACTGGTTCATAGATGAATTCCAAGTACATTCTTTAAACCAATTAGTGTAGCTAATGACACATATATTCCGTTTACAGCAAATGTACAGAAGGTGGGAAGGTGACATGTGATGAAGCAACGATGTGCAGAGGCACATGTTCTGTAATGGCCAGCGGTTATCTTACGACTTTCGATTCCAACGTCCTTAGGATCGACACGAAAGCGATGGAATGCAAATTTTCATTAATGAATGTAAGTAGGCAATTGTGCCTTCCTTTATTCTAGACACGCTTGTTTGGCAGTAAGTTGAACATAAATGTACTTGTTCTCAAACCATTTTATTTATCAGTGTGTTTTGCCAAACCGATGAACACTAATTACTGACAGCTGTCGGCTTGAACATATTATAATCAACCAACAGACTGTTAGGAGCAAATTTAATTTGTCTAAAAAATATCGACATATGTAATCCGTAATGATTAATCTGTATCAATCACTTTTTATGCATAGGTTGGGTATATTTCATCTATTACTACAGCGAGCTGAAAAATTATTATGCATTGTTGTAACATACAATATTATTGACGCTTAAAAAACCCCATGACTTTGTACTAAATATGACGTCATCACGATTTGGCAAACCTACACAATAGCCTACATTGTTGTTGGATAAAGAAACTTAAAGGGACATACCCCTAGTTTCAGTTCATGAAAATTAACATAAAGTTTAGTTTAATATACAAACCTGTAACACATTACAATTGAGTGAAACATGAGTCTTTGACTTTGAAATGGTGAAATACCCTCTAAAACAGAATAAAACTCGACTACATAACTGTTACTTCTCAGAGGCACGTGCCTTTTAAAAAATATGAGAAATGCATTTTGTGATATTAAAAACACCAGGATGACCAAAAACATTTCGAATGTACGGAAATGGATACTTTCAACAATAAAATTTAAGTAAAATATGATTTCAGTTATCAAAAAACGCCTCTAATAGTCAAAACTATGTCTTAGTGTTTAAAAACTAGGGTATGTCCCTTTAACACCTTTAGAGAAATAATAAAATATATGAGGTGATAAATAGAATAACAAATTCGTTAGCAGTTACGGTAAAGCTCGTGACAAACAAAAGTTATTTCACTTGGGACATAAATTTGACAATGACTGGTAACTCATTTATTATCCTCTATTTATCGCACCGATGTGGAAGAGATACCCATATGATATTTTTTGTCTCTTCACATTGTGGAATATGCCTTATAAGAGGTCATGACCTCTAATGAGATGCTCGACTGTGTCACACAGTGCAACTCCGCGTGGTTGTTTCGATTGGTATTTTTAAATTGGAAAAATACTTACTGTCAATGCTTACAATAAATGTTAGCAGTATAATGTAACAAAATAAATATCTTAATAATTTTGTTTAGCCTTGAATATGTTTATACTATTTTGTTGTGTAAACTTCGTTGATAAATGTGTGGTGTAGGAATGCAAAGTTTCATTGATAATTAGCTGAATCAAGTCACCACAACATGTCGTCATTTTACTAAATGACGTAATTTGGTAAGGGACGTATTTTTTCCGGTCTTTAATCTATTAATTATTATGTCGTTTTGTTATATTGGAAGTCATTATGTGCGATATTTGTTCATTAATGTGAAATGTAATAAAGAAAATACTGTACTCGAAATTTGTCACCAAGACTGAATGACCCCTTTTCAAACCCAAATACATGGGTACAGTTTTTTTAAATTATTATTAAATGTTTTTTTATGGTTTTTTTTTTTTGTTTTTTGTTTTTTTTGTGGTAGTGTTAGGCCACTCGGCACCAGAAAAGGGTTGTAAATTGTGTCTATATAAAAAGGGGGAGATCATTTCATTTATTAAAATATGGGTACATTCTATCTCTTTATGTATATTCACTGACGTAGCAGCAACGATGGTTTTTATATATTTTACATAAATGTCTGTCTGTCTGTTTCTCTCTCTCTCTCTCTCTCTCTCTCTCTCTCTCTCTCTCTCTCTCTCTCTCTCTCTCTCTCTCTCTCTCTCTCTCTCTCTCTCTCTGCACATAGTTAAGTAACAATGCTATTTTAATATTTGATCCTATATTTTCAGTTTAACAATGGTCAATTGGATGTCACGTTGATAACAGCAAAGGTAAACGGCGCCATAAGGATTGAAGGTGTAGAGGTAGAAGCCAACGGCGTCCTGATGGTGATGAAGAATATGGGTAAAACCAACACCATGATTTTCGAGTATGACAGATCTCAACCAAAGTTGCCATTTGTGTCCAAAAAGGGAGGCATTTATGTGAACCGAATTACCGACATTTGGATGAAATTCAGCACACCTTATGTTCAAATTTTGGTGAGCTCAATGGGAAGCGTCAGAATCGATGGCGATACAGGATCTATGTCATCAAAAGTAAGAATTGTTTTATTTTATTTTTTTACTACTTAAAAGCATAAACAATTCTATTAAATTATACACCTGTATTAAAAAATGAAATGTTAAAGGGACATTCCTGAGTTTGCTGCAATATTTTATGATGTTATCGACTAATAAAATATTTCTACGATCAAACTTACATATTAAATATATTTTCTTGTTTCGAATATTAGTGGCTCTATATTAAACGTGTTTCTGATCGTTCTAATATTTGTACTAGGTTAATTTTCATTTTATTTCCTAAAAATAGTTTTTTCGTACGTACGAAATTATTTGAAGATGATATCCAGTTTGGACTTCTTACAAATATTAAGACGACCAGAAACACATTGAATATACAGATACTGATATTCTAAACAAGAAAATATATTTAACATGTAAGTTTAATCGTAGAAATATTTTATTAGTCGGAAACATCTTACAATGTAACAAACTTAGGAATAGATAATTAGCTTTTTTAAAGGGACATACCCTAGTTTTTAAACACTAAGACATAGTTTTGACTATTAGAGACGTTTTTTGATAACTGAAATCATACTTTACTTAAATTGTATTGTGTAAAGTATCCATTTCCGCACATTCGAAGTGTTTTTGGCCATCCTGATGTTTTTTTTAATATCACAAAATGCATTTCTCATATTTTTAAAAAGGCACGTGCCTCTGAGAAGTAATAGTTATATAGTCGAGTTTTATTCTATTTTAGAGGGTATTTCACCATTTCAAAGTCAAAGACTCATGTTTCACTCAATTGTAACTTTATAAACATGTGTTACAGGTTTGTAAATTAAGCTAAACTTAATGTTAATTTTCATGAACTGAAACTAGGGTATGTCCCTTTAACATTTGTGAGATTTCTTGAACAAAAACACAATAAAATGTCTTACAGATACTCCTAATAGGTGTAATATTAGAATAGGGATAATATCACCGTGTTTCGTTGTTAACTATAAGGATTTATCACAAAATGTTTGGATTTGGGAACTCGACTTCATCTCATTCCAAAAACCAAATGGACATGTGTGTAGCATATATATCCCACGGTATCAGTGTGGGTTTGAATAACACAGCCACATGTTTACTGTGCTGTATTCTAGTTTTAAATATTAAATTATTGGTATTTCCATGATAATGCACTACAATAATCACAATCTTGTCTTCTGTGATTTATATTCATTGTTCTTGTTAGTGTTTGCTCTTTGTTTTTGTTGACTGTATTCTATTAATTCTACTTAAAGGTGTCAGGTCTTTGTGGAAATTTCGACCAGAATCCAGAAAATGACTTTCAAACAGAAACTGGTGGTAATCCATCAGAAGCCGAGTTTTTGCTGTTGAAATCCAAAGACGAAAAATGTGGTGCAGCAAACGAAGATACTGAGAAAAATGACAAGGTAATAGACGGAAACGCAGAACTATTGATACAATTAATTACTTTAGTCAGGACCCGTTTCTTAAAAAAGTGTTTATTTAACGAGATACTAGCATTTCTTTAAGATTATATCAAATATACATTTCTAGCCTAATTTGGGGGTGCTGAATCCAACAACAAATATATTGGCCATCTGAGAAATTAAGTTTAGAGGGTCAAAATGACAAACATTTTGGCAGTAAACGAAATTAGGAATGTGTTAAAAATACATTGTATCTAAGTATAATAGAGTGTCACAGATTACGTTTTTATCTGTTTTTGTGAGGAAAGGTTCAGGTATGTATGAAAAATGAATAGAGACATATGGCCCTGTAGAGCTCTGTTGATCAGGAATTGACAGGAAAACAATACATTGCAAATAGTTATGATATGGCGGCCATCCTGAATCATACCGCACATATACTGAACTCATTTTTGTTGTATGCTGCAATACATTCTTCATTAATGGCAGCAAACACTGCCATTCATAAGACTTGGGTGTTGATTTTATGACAAATGACCTACATTTTGTTTTTCGCCATCTTGTTTTTCAACATTTTGACATAAAGAAACGTTTTCTAATTTTCAACATAGTTTTTATAAATTAAATGTATCAGCATATATGTTAATGTCAAAACAAATCCTATAGAGATCGTTGGAGTACCAGTTACATACTTTTAATTAGGCAATTTTCCGCCATTTTGTTTTTGGCTATTTTGAACAATAAAACGTAATTTCTCAGATAGTCAACATATTTTGTTTTTGGATTCAGCATATCAAAATTAGGTTAAAAATCCATGATGGACCAAATCCTAAGAAAATGCCTGTACATGTCACATTTCTGGAAAATGGGACCTGAGTAGTTGATATTAAATTGAAATATAAACACAGCAATAAATTATTGACATGTACACTGAACAATTTGTTAATTACCTGATTACTTTACAGTGCAATAACCTGAAAGACATCCTGCAGAACAACTGTAAAAGTCTGGACCAGACGAAAACACAACGTATTATGGAAGGTTGTATGACGTCCAAGACTGACCAGCAAGTGTGCTCAGTTCTAGCTGATCTGCAACTGGAATGTGGCCTAAGCCTGGATTCACCTGAACTGTCAAAGATTGCCACCTGTGGTATGTGTTCAAATATATACCGTAAAAATGTATGCACTGACATAATTTACTTTACTTATTGTCGTGATGTATCGTAGGTTCACTATAGATGTGTTTATCAAATGAATCTGTTAGTGATCAAAATGTTCGTTTCGTAGGTTGTTAACATTTGTATATCTCTCAGTACAACAGTGTTAATGCATTAAGATACACGCGTCATTTGTTCAACTTGAAATGGTTAAAGTTACATTGTCTGGTTTCCATATTATAACATAAAGTACAAATTTGAAATACAAGCTCAAATGGAGTTTTAAAAAACTAGTGTGTGTTCGCTATTAACGGATATCGTCAAAAGTATACGCTCGATTCGTTGTCAGTACCGCCATAGCTCGGCAAAGTACAAACGACAGCCTGTTGTCAATTTCAGTTAACGCGTATGACAACAGCTGGCCACTGTCAACATTTCAAGGCAAATCCCCCACCCACCGACCTCTGAAAAGGCGTTATACCATACCACTGTGAATATAAATATGTTTTCTAGATATGAGACGACCCCTCAATCAAGACAGTTAAATTTGTTTAAAAAACTGCGAAATCTCACGTGATCTCTTGTTGGGTTATTTCACACTTGTGATAAGCCAATGAAAACCGAGATCGGTAGAAGCTTTTGACCTGGATAAACCAGCGTAGTGAAACCAATGATGAGTGCCGCGTTGTACATACACCAAACGTAATTGGATATTTCGTTCTATATACTTAAATAATAATAATATTCCAGGGAATTCCGCTTTAAAACCAATGGTTACCGAGAAGAATAAACAGCTCATCCTAAGTTTAGTCCCATTGCGGAACTGAGATGACATACTATTAATATTTGCGATGTTTATGTTTTTAATAAACATACCATCCTGAACAATAATTAAAATATAGCACATAAATAGGGTGTCTACGTCTTAATGTCAGTTTAGATGATTTTGCTAGGTAAATATACAATGGTAAAGACTGATCAAGATGACTCGTTTTATTTGATGTAATGTTAAGTTTGATTTTGATTATACATTTTCTCATAAGTTTGTAGATTAAATAAAAACAGTTGATCAAACTATCCATTTATTTGAAGGGGATACATGCATTTATTAAAGAGACATTCCTGACTTTGCTGCATTGCAAGATGTTTCCGACTAATAAAATATTTATACGATTAAACTTACATTTAGAATATCAGTGTCTCTCTATTCAATGTGATTTTGTGGTTTTGGTTATCTTAATATTTGTAAGAAGCCCAAACTAGACTTTGCCGTCAAATAATTTCGCACGTACGAAAAACAAAATTATTTTAGGAAATAAAATAAAATTTAACCTACTACAAATATTAGAACGATTAGCAACACTTTTAATATACAGCCACTAATATTGTATGCAGAAAATATATTTGATATTTAATTACAATAGTTAAAAAGTCTCTGTTAGTCGATAACATCATAAAAACTCAGAAATGTCCTTTTAAACGTTTATTACAAAGATAGGTTACATATAGTCAATATAGCCTTTATAAAAAAAGGTATTTCATATCTCCTGTGAATTTTATAGTAGAAATAACACAATATAATTGTTGTTGTTTTTTGTCGAGAAATACCACATGCTATTATCGGTATGCTTATATGACATACCAATAGTTTGGTCAAATGTATTCACTGCAAGTGTTTGAATAATTTTACGATCAATGAAATACTATGTTTATGCACCTAGATATTTTAAATCGACAATCACGTTATGTATACACGTAAATTTATTTGTGTGTCATGTCGGTGTCATGTGGATCCTCCTACCGAGAAAGAAGTCCTCGTATAAATGTAGCATTTGATTCAGCGATGGTGAATTATTTGGTGCAATTACAAAAGAGACAAACCCCATCCCTTTTTAAGGGCCCTATGGGCAACCTAGGGAGACACCACAGCAACACCTAGGTCTAATTAACGAGCTACTTTCGATATACTAAGTCAAAACCTATACTAGCTCGAATGCCTTTTTTACAATGTAGATTGACCGTTCAAAATTCGCGCCAAAATTTCCTCAAATCAAACTGCGCACCTTTCTCTCTTTGGCTTATTAATGCTCCATTCAAAATTCCATTGCACCACCACCCACTCCCACTTGCTACCGATTTCCGTTGGACTGCTGGTGCTCCCTTGCACCTGCCAGTGCAGGTGGTCCCCTCTCCCCCCACCCAACTTTCTGTCTTGCACCCACGACAGGCGTGCGCTACAACAGCTTGCTCTGAATGTGCACGTTGAACCCTATGACCTGACCTGACCATCCCCTACATTCTACCTTTCTGTATCTGTGTTATGTTGTTTAGAATCGAAGAGCGCACACGCCACTGTTACAACATCTTCAGAATAAGTATTATGTGTATACTTTTTATAGTTGAAGACTGCGATCCTGGTCTCGAGTTTCATGCTTGCCGAAAGGACTGTCAGCGATCTTGCTCTGATCTGTCCATGCAAAATTTAACAACATGTGATACAGAGACCTGCTTCCAGGGATGTGGTTGCCCAGTAGGCCAGTACATGGACGACAAAAAGGCTTGCATTGACCTCGCGCAGTGTCCATGTTACAAAGGCACCACCGAGATTGCAGCTGGAGAAACTCTGACTGTGGACTGCAAATCTTGGTATACTTGAATTTGTTGATAATAATACATACATACATATATCATCATCATCATCATCATCATCAATATCATCATCATCATCATCATCTTCTTCGCATTCTTCTTCTATAAGACAATATTTAGAAAATTACTTTTTACAGTGTTTATTTCTTAAACTGCGCTATATTTCCGTTATTGGTGTAGGTTTTGTCAAGTTGTCTTAATACCAGTTTTAAAATGTTATAACTACATGCATTTATGTATCTATTTGTACACATATATACTGTATATATGTATATCTACATATATGTCTGTCTGTCTGCCTGTCTGTCTATATATCTCTGAATCTGTTATTTTCCTGTACCCTGTCTCTGTCATAACTATACAACTGATATAAAACACAAGTAATTACATTACCCTTTATTCTTCAACCTATTTATCTCTGTCATGCAGAACCAAAATGAACTAGAACGTTGAAATGTAAATATTTGCACAATTACATAATTAGATCGATAATGATTTTACACCATACTTTTTGACATGTGTATTTTACTCTCCAGCAAATGCAAAAACGGTATGCTATCTTGTGAGGCCTCAGAATGCGAAGATGTTGTTTGTGGATTGAATCAGTTCAAGTCTGTTGAGAAACCAGCAACGTGCAGAAAGAGGTGTCCAAAGCCTTTCAAAACCAACATGACTTGTGCTGAAGCAGATGGCATGTATTCACGTGTCTGCTACTGTGTGGATGGAACCGTAGAAAACCACGTAAGTTTAATGTTAAAAGCTACATTTCACAGGTGTATAAACAATATTTGACAAAGAGGAGTGCTGGATAAAGGTATTCACTGAGTTTAAACAGTAAAATGCCCAAATGGTAAATCGTGTGCTAAATGTGCGTTCAAATGGTAAATCGTGTGCTAAATGTGCGTTCGGTCTTAGTATTTTATTTTAACCTCGTTTAAAGCCACATACACATGCTTTTAAATGTTCTAGTGCGTACGTATTTAAGTCAATATATAGTATAACAAGGGTAAATGTCATCAGAGTTATATTTATTTCAATGAGTTCGGTACTGTGCTGGTTTTGATTTTGTAAACTAGTCTGGGATTGGCAGTTATCTTTGTGACAGTGCAATATGTATTGTTCAGTAAGGTAATCTCATTGGGAATGGTTTCCTCGTAAAGACGAGGCAATAGATAAATATTTCGAATGCCCATTCGACTCTGCAGTGTGCAGAGCTACAGTCTTCATCGCGTTTGACAGGTTTGTCGTTCGAATACAAATTAATCGACACTTTTCATTTAATGTTTACTTTGAGTGGTTAATAACAGTTGCTTACTGTTAAATATTTTGATTTACAGGATTTTGAATGTATCAAACCAAATACTTGCCCATGTTTCACCAATGACCAGTGGCATGCACATGGAAAGGAATTGAAAGACAGCTGCAAAGTCAGGTGAGCATAAGTTTTGTTTACCAATACCACTTTGACATATGAATGGTATTTATTTAACTTGGGTTCTGGTGCGGTATTTACATGCCCCTATGCCTCTAGAGCTGCAAGCATGTCTATCCCGGGGCCGGCCCCTGAATAGCCAGGAGTCTGCCCCGGGACAGGAATTTATAGGGATAATTTTGAAAATTACACAAAATATGGGATAGGGGACTTTAAACTATACAAAATAGTTTTTTTTGGTGCGCTTCAGAAAATAAACTTTATATCCAAAAAATATAATAAAAAGCCGCATAAATGTTTTGCACCAATTTTCGAAAGGACGATCAAAATTTAAAAATTAATTACCGATTATACTTAGTCCTTTAATTGGAGGGAGAGAGGTTAGTAGGAAATGTTCGGACGAGGCTACAGGAAGTCTGCATTTAAAGGGACATTCCTGAGTTTACTGCAATTGTTAAGATGTTATTGACTAACAGAGATTTTTAAACAATTGTAATTGCATATGAAATATATTTTTCTGATCATTCTAATAGTTGTTCTATGTTAAATTTCATTTTATTTCCTAATATATATATATTTTTCGTACGTACGAAATTATTTGAAGACAAAAGCCAGTTTGAGCTTCTTATAAATATTAAGACGACCAGGTTATAAACAGATATGATAGAGCGATACCGGTCCTACAGATAACTTCGGACTAACCAAGAAGGGGAAGGGAAGCGAGAAGGGAGGGGGCAGGCCCTCGGACACACCTAAACATACACTACGGCCAAAACCTTCTACGCGTACATGCCCTACCCCTAATTTAAATCAGTTTTTCTTAATCTTTATCAACCGAATTATGTTAAGCGGGCAGCATAGCCCAGTGGTACAGTGCCCGCCTGATGCGTGGTCGGTCTAGGATCGATCCCCGTCAGCTAACCACTTTTTTTTTTCTCTACATAGCCATATGTCCGACGCCGATATAACCGTAATTATAATGTGTTGAGTGCATCGTTAAACAAACAAACAAGAAAAAAATTATGTTCAAACAACTGAAATAATACTGCTGAATGATGCAATGCAGGAACAGAAACAACAGATGTACGCGCCACAATCAAACCCAGAAACAATAAGGACTTATTCATGCAGCATGTGAACGCAGTCCAAGATTGTGCATACACTCCAGGATTGCGTCTGCTGATTCTGTGCATGCGTTCCGAATATTTACACCATCTGTATTCTGGCTGCAATTAAGCTCTTAGCATTGCATGTTTCACATTAAATGTATTAAACGTAGAGCTGTGCGTTAAACATTTTTATCAAAGATATGCATTTGTTATGTTTATTCTTGCTATGTA
Source organism: Dracogyra subfuscus (assembly GCA_016106625.1). Lineage (NCBI taxonomy): Eukaryota > Metazoa > Mollusca > Gastropoda > Neomphalida > Peltospiridae > Dracogyra > Dracogyra subfuscus. The sequence continues at coordinate 1,749 of JAECMU010049985.1, read as the reverse complement.
TATGATGATAGCCCGCCCATTATTTTGATAAATTAAAGGAACATTCCCGAATTTGTTGCATTGTAAGATATTTCCGACTAATAAAATATTTCAACGATTAAACTTACATATTAAATATATTTTCTTGCTTAAAACATCAGTGCCTGTATATTCTATTTGTTAGGAAATAAAATGAAATTAACCTAGTACGAATATTAGAACGACCAGAAAGACGTTTAATATAGAGCCACTAATATTCTAAACAAGAAAATATATTTAATATGTAAGTTTAATAGTAGAACTATTTTATTAGTCGATAACATCTTAAAATATTGCAGCAAACTCAGGAATGTCCCTTTGATGATATACTTTGTTATCATACACTAACTATGTTATTGCAATGAACAGTTTTGTTTCAAATTCATATGTTCATGATAAAGGTGAAATATTATTGTTGCACTTAATTAATTTTGTTAAATTAATTTCATGACACTGATTTAATACATCAGATGAAAGTGGTCGGTTTTTTCACTGCTTTCGTTTTGATAACACACCCAATGCACGCTTCTAATGTGAACGATCTCATTGGAAACAGTTAAAAAACCAAAAACAAAACAATTATAGCGACAACATGCGCAGATGCTGCATGCAGTGTGAATGAACAAAACACAAAATAGACAAAACACATAATGAAGTTTTACATACATATATTAAATGCTTTGCTGATATGCCTTTGATTGTTTTTTCCGCAGAAAATGTAACAATGGAGTATGGGATGTAGAGGAAGACAGTAACTGTAAAAGTAAGTTTACTAAATGTGGTTTACTAGTACATGCAGTTAAGAAGCAGAAACATTATTTTGTGTTCGTGTTTTTCGTCTTTAAAACAAAACAAGAAGACAATTGTTTATAGGTTAGGTGAACACAAAACATGTAATTAAATGATAATTTTACTAAACAACAATAACAATAACTAACACAACATCTTCAACAACCAAATGAATCCTCCCGTCCAAAAGCAGGGAATAATATATACATGCATATATTATATTCAGTAAACAGGCTGTAAAAATCAGCCCTAAACTGTTGATAATTTGAATAGACACAAAATCTACTGAGACAGAAAGAGAATAATTTAAAATAAATTAAATTGAACTAAGTTAATGCTTGCATTTGTTTTAATGTCCAGTACATGCCCACACAACATAGAATTGGTCCATTGTATATTTAGTCAATTGAACTTTAAATGCTATATTTTATTTATCCTGAGATTATATTTGTCTAAAGATACAATGTAATAAAATAACAATGATCTGTTTTTATTTTCAAGCAACTTGCCGTGTGTCTGGTACCTCACCAATATTTCAAACATTTGATGGGAAATTGTACGAAATTTCTGAAATATGTGACGGTGGCAGTGACGGGATCATGCTAGTGACAGGACAGGGCTTGGAGATCAGTTTGACATCCGTCATGTGTACCACAATGAACAGAGCCTGTTCCTATATCGTCAAGATAAACATCGATGGAAAGATTACAGTTACAATGACAAAGGGATCCGGAATTTCAGTCAAATATCAGGGAAAAACGAAGAATTTCCCAGCTGGATCACGAGAGATGTACTTGGGCTATTACGTATCACAGGATTATGTATCAATTTTCCAAGGCAAAGGCCTGTCGGTTTATTATGATGGTGGTAAGTATTTCTCTTACTTGTACTCCAAAAAGATCTTTGTTTCATAAAAACGGACAAACATATCATTTAAATCAC
>JAECMU010049973.1:0-12217 GCA_016106625.1 Dracogyra subfuscus | reverse complement strand
ACATTTCGCGTTTTTCTTTTATTAAAATGGGTTGGCGGTCGTGGTATGCATATTTCCAAGACATAAGTCTCAGCTTTAACCAGACCAACCCTTTAACTGGATTTAAGAACGAAAATTAATTTAAAATGGAAAAAAAGAAAGAAAAAAAACGTTGTAGGGCTTCAGTGACATGGATTTCAACTCTTCTGAGTTTGTGATAATCTAGTGAAGCACGGAATCTAGCGTGACTGTGGTCGACCTAGTTTGTTTCACAAGAATTCTACACAAATCCGGACAAGAGGGTTCAAATTGTTTTTAATATGTTTTAGTGGTGCAAGATTTGTACGTATGTAAGTATGCCCACAAATGACTGTCAAATTAGATGTCGGAAATTAAAAGGACAGACCCTAGTTTCAACCCGTGACAATTAACACTAAGTTTAGTTAATCTACAAACCTGTAACACATTTGGATAATTTTGTTTGTTTGTTTGTTTGTTTGGTTAACGACGCAGTCAACACATTGTAAGTATGGTTATATCGGCGTCGGACATATGGTTATGTCGGGAAAAAAAAAAAAAAACCAGTGGTTAGCTGACGGGGATCGATCCTAGACCGACCGCGCATCAGGCGGGCACTGTACCACTGGGCTATGCTGCCCGCCCATTTGGATAAAGTTACAACTGAGTGAAACATGAGTCTGTGACTTTGAAATGGTGAAATATCCTTCTCCGATTACTTCTCAGACGCACGTATGTTTAAAAAACAATGCATTCTGTGATATTAAAAACACCAGGTTGTCCAAAACCTCTTCGAATGTACGAAAATAGATAAACTAAACAATAAAATCAAAGTAAAGTATGATTTCAGTTACAAACAAAACAAAACCGGTTCTAATAGTATAAATATGTCTTAGTGTTTAAAAACTAGGATATGTCCCTTTAACGTGCTGATATCAATTTAATGTTCAAGCACGCTCGTTGCGAGCACGATTTCTCACGAGAGCCAGAAACTGTGCTCACATCAAGAAGGGTGGGGAGAGTATTAGTAAAAAAAAAAAAAATACAAATAAATACAAAAATTAAAAACGTTTATGCAGATGATTAAATAAATAATACCAAATAATGGTTAAATAAACTTTATTTACAAGGAAGTTAAAAAGTGTTTATACAAAGGTCTATGTTTGCCAGATTTCACATAACTATTAAGTTCCCGGCGGAGTAATACTAACAAACCAGCTGTTTACCACTCGTCAGTGATGAGAAATACGCATTTGTCAGACGTTAGTGTTAAAAATTAAAGTTTGTTTTGTTTAACGACACAACTAGAGCACATTGATTTATTAATCATCGGCTACTGGATGTCAAACATTTGGCCATTTTGACATATGCCATATAACCGGAAATTTTCGTGGTCTTAATTTTTTGTGGTTTGGGGTGTAAAAACATTTCAAAGTTTCTTGTTTTCGTCGTTTGCCAAATCTAAATTGAAAGTGATTTTATTTTCGAGTTTTAGCAAGTCTAGTTGCAAGAATACTTGTTATTTTGTTTATTCAGGTTTCACCTCGGCTGCTATGGGGCTATGGAATTTTTAATGGAGCATTAATTATGCCAAAGAGAAAAGGTGCGCATTTCAGTATGAAGGAATTTTTGGCGCAATTTTTGAACGGTGGGCCGAAAGAAAAAAGGATACAGAGCTAATATAGTTTTGGAATTTAGTAGATCGAGAGTAGCTCGTTAATTATACCTCATTGCTGCTGTGGTGTCTCCCGTTGTTGTTTGTCCTCCTTTTCCGTGTCACCAAATACATTACCAGAAGCAGGGTTTCTTTTGGAGGGGGTTTGGGTAGGGTAGGATGATATTCTTTTGTTCAGCCATTCCCTGGGTGCAGTGCAAGTGTGTACTTGGAGCTGGTATTCTTTTGTCCAGCTCCTTATCAGAGTACGTGCGGGGCCATTAACTGGGTGCGGATGCATTGTTATCATTACCCAATGCAACCTTTCTTGGGGGCGTACTAGTGAACGATTTTGAAATAATGCTGTTGTTTATGCACTAAGTTACGTTTTTAAAGGTTAAAGCACTAAGTAGGCCAATAATACTCCACCAACCCACCGTTGTCCCCTAAGTTGGAATGCATCGAGGTCGAGTTCAAAATTGGTAGCAGTTCCTTCTTAGCGGCGTACAAGTGGATGGTTTTGAACGATTGTTGGGTTTGTTTGTGATACACAAACGTAGTTTCAAGGAGCCCGTGTGTGTGTTATGATTCTCCATTCTACCTGCGATTGGTCCATAAATGAACCCATCCCTGGTAAAGCGGATTAGTCATATCACTCTATAATTTTGGTTTGGTGGACTGAACGAATTGGTAGACTGCCTTAAAGTCTTTATGTCTATGTAGTTTATCTGCGTTGAGAATCACGTTAGGCGTGATTATTATATTATGGTTGGCTTCGAATATTGAATCTATCATTGTTTTTCTCTAACTGGTGTGTAGTGTGCAATCCAGGAGATAATGTTTCATATCTTCCCGGGTACCACACGGGCAGTCAGAGGTATTGCTAGTAAATTAACAGCTGTTGAGTTGATTAGATCTACCTAGACGTATTTTGGTTATTATTTTATGTAAGTGTTAGCGTGTTTAGGTCTGATTGAATTAACAGTTGATTTGATATTGTAGTGCCAGTTGTTGGCGATCTGATCCCAGCTAGTCTGCCATAGATTAGTGTAGTTTTATTTTGCTTTTGACATTCTGAAATTCCTAGAGGTATCTGTGTGATGTAACTAGTGATTGAAAGTGTTGTGTTGGCTCCATAATGCGCTATTTCAATGCCAGTTATACCTACGTGGGCTGGGACCCATTCGAATGTTACGTCTAGGTTAAGTTGGTTCAGTACTCTAAGTTTATTATAGATAGCTGCTAGGATGTCTGGTCTGTCGGAGAATATAACACTTTTGGGGTATTTTTGGGTTATGATCCAGTTGATAGCTTCATAGATGGCTGTCAGTTCTGCTGTGTAAACTGATAGGTTATCTGACAGCCTAGATATTTATTTAGGTTGACTACTTATTTAGTTGTTAAGTTTATTTTTAATGTTAGTCATTTCTAATACTAGTCTGTCGATAATGGTTTTTAGCTCTGTTACTTGATTATTTTCCTTGGTTTTAAGTATGCTAGCGTAGGAGACGCTAGCTGACGTTGGTGTTGCCAGCGCGAATGTTTTGTTTATCTTGGGTTTATTGATTATGTTCATATTCATTATTCTTAACGCCCTTTGGAAGTGGAAGCAGGTACTGTCATGGGCCATGTGCCTACTTAGACAGTTTTGGCACTGAATGGGTCTCGTGCATGGTGAGTTGATTGAGCTTCTCAGGTGTTTTTTCCCACATCGAAAGCACGTGGGGAGCTCTCTGTGTTGCTTGCACTTATGTGCACCATGGCCCCACTGCTGACAGTGGTGACATTTGGATGGTTTAATCTCATAGGGGTGGAAGTATAGTCTCCTACCTGCTACAAAGATGTGTTTAAGTTGATTAGTTTCTGCTGTGAATAAAATGTATCCATTTGACCATGTTGTCACCGAGCTAATATCCAGTTGGGGGTTGTTACACTGCAGGGTTACTTTTGATGTTTCATGGGGGGGGGGGGGGAGACGCGGTCGCCTTTTTAAGGTCCGGGCTACTGCTATCGTTGTCGCTTTTGTTTGAGCTCATGGCGGACACGGTAGCTTCGCTCCCGTCCGCCAATGATACTTGATTTATTGCCTTACTAGACATGACGGTGGACGCGGTGACTCTTCAAGTAGAAGAATATTACAGTATTTATATGCCTGAATGTCAAAGCACTAAAATTACGACATGTGCAGACCAATTTATGTTACATCAAAATGACAGCCGCAACGACAGAAAACAACAATACAAAAATTTATATTTGTATTTTAATTTCGACTACCTACATATATTTTGTGGGGAAAATAGGTACTTGCAGAAATCAGAATTTCAAGTAGCATAATTGAACAGTGTATGCGTGTATGATAGTTGGACGTGTATTTTAGAAATAACGCAAAAGACATCATTTGCCAAATTCCAACATTTATTACATTATATACATACGTACATGTACGCAAAAAATCAACAGAACACATATACATAAATAGTTATAATAACAAAATGAAACCGAACACATATACATAAATAGTTATAATAACACTTGTTCAACAATATTTTTCAACAATAGACAGAATTGTGCATGTGCTGAGTCATCTCTGGACTCCGGGCTGAGCTGTCTCGACGTGGGCCGAGTTGTCTCAGAACTCAGGGCCGAGTTGTCTCGTGGTGGGCCGAGTTGTCTCAGAACTCTGGGCCGAGCTGTCTCGACGTGGGCCGAGTTGTCTCAGAACTCTGGGCCGAGCTGTCTCGACGTGGGCCGAGTTGTGTGGGGCGAGTTGTCCTCCGGGCCGAGTTGTCTGGGCCGAGTTGTCCTCCGGGCCGAGTTGTCTGGCATTCGGTTGGAACGAATTCCACGTCGTCGTCAATGAGGCCAGTAATCTTACAGACGGGACATGCCTCCAAAGCGTCCGCCCGTGATAGTCGTGGTTATGGTCCTAGCGATAGGGGTGGTTGGGGGGGGGGGGGAGTAGTTGACCTGGCTGAGACCGTCATGTCCGTGCTACTTTTGGGCGCGCTATCAGTAATCTCGGGTTTTGGTGGGCTAAGCCCGCTAACCTGGCTAACATGGGTTGAGTTGATATTGACTGCCATTTTAATCGGGTGTTAATCAAAGATGGGTTGTAATATTATATAGTAAGATAGTTTTTCGGAGTGAATGGGCAGATTATTGTTTATCAGAAAGTATAACACATTAAACTATACTCGAAATATAGCAGAAAACTACAGGTGTAATATAAATGTCTATTCTGGAGAAAAAAATGCAAGTACACAAAAATTCAATGGAAAATGCTAACTGATATAACAAAATAACTTACCTGAATCCAAAGTCCGAGAACTGCTCTTAAGTGTATATCCACCGTTATCCAAGCCGACTGAAATTTAGAGAAAGTGGTTTACAAAATAATGAGTTTCAAAATGGCGGACGAAGAAGAAGTTACACGTGTTAAAGAAAAACACCACTGGTATGGATACGAACCTTCACACAATAAAACTACATAAACACAATTAATAAATAAACTTAGTACCAGAACTGCTCCTATCGCTGTGTGAGTGACTTACTCCTAACAGTATCAATCCGATTGAAATTTAGAACAAAAGCGGTTTATAAAATAACGAGATTCAAAATGGCGGACGGAAAGACGTAGAAGAAATTACACGTGTTGAAGAAAAACACCAATGGTATGGATACGAATCTTCAGATAACAAAAATACATAAACACAACTAATAAGTAAACTTTCAACTGGCTCAGCGATTAAAAAAGGAGTTAGTAGTCACACTGATGAACTTAAATAAAAATCGATTATCAGAGACCACAAAACACGAATTTCCTGTTCCCCTGAAAAAAAAGAATGTGCACAAGACAACTGATCACAGTCTTTAAAAAAGTTTCATCTCGACTGCCAGGTGTTTGGTACGAGCGACGTGTAAAATTAAACAATATAGAACACTCGGCTGTAGCCTATTTGGCCACCGTGATACCCGGTATACTATTTGCAAGACAGCTGATCACAGTCTTTAACAGTCTGTGCATAGTTTGATGTTTAACCGGACACTCGAATAATAAGCTTGCTTTGTATACCAGTGTAGATGTGCGCTACAACAGCTTGTTCTGAATGTGCACGTAAAACCCTATGACCTGACCTATACCAGTGTAGCAATGGCTACGAAAGACGGCCGCGAAGGTGTAACACACATCAAGATCGACATGCGTACTTCGGCAATAAAAAAACAATTCATGCAAGGTAGTCCTAGAGAGGAATCAGTGCTAAACACGCATCTTTCTTTTTGACCGACCGTTCAAAATTGCGCCAAATTTCCTCTTTGAATTTTTAACTGCTCCATTCAAAATTCCATAGCTCCACCATCACCCACCCCAGTCTGCTACCGATCTTGATCGAAATGTTGTGCTCCCTTGCACCTGCCAGTGCAGGCGGTCCCTCCCTTCCCTCCTCATCTGTTCTGTCCTGGACGGAGAAGCCGGCCGAGCCCGGCTCCTGTGTCCATGACAGGCGTGCTCTACAACAGCTTGTTCTGAATGTGCACGTTAAACCCTATGACATGACCTGACACACTTTCCAGCTCTGTGGTCTTATTCCCTCCATGGACCGGCCTCGGTGGCGCAGTGGTTAAGCCATCGGACTACATGCTGGTAGGTACCGGGTTCGGATATCAGTTGAGGCATGGGATTTTTAATCCAGATACCGACTCCAAACCCTGAGTGAGTGCTCGGCAAGGCTCAATGGGTCGATGTAAACCACTTGCACCGACCAGTGATCCATAACTGGTTCAACAAAAGCCATGGTTTGTGCTATCCTGTCTGTGGGAAGCGAAAATAAAAGATCCCTTGCTGCTAATCGGAAAGAGTAGCCCATGAAGTAGCTACAGCGGGTTTCCTCTCAAAATATGTGTGGTCCTTAACCATATGTCTGACGCCATATAACTGTAAAATAAAAATGTGTTGAGTGCGTCGTTAAATAAAACAGTTCTTTCTTTCTTTCTTTCGTTCCTATGTCCTCCATGGTGCTGAAATAAATATTAGTTTTAGGTTATCCTTGTTTAGTTTTGTTTTTGTTGGGGTTTTTTGTGGGTGTAAGCTTTTTTCTAGAGGATGGTCTGTGTTAAAGTCAATCTGATTAAAAATTAGCTCTACTTGTCTACCAGTAGATCTAACAGCATTGCGTGGACTCCAATGTCCAGGTGTGTTTTTTTTATCCGATAGTTGACCACTTATGATAGCAAGTTCTCTTTTCATGGTGATCTCAGACGAAGTCGAACTCTGTTATTAATTAACTTCGTGAGCAGAGAACGTTAAAATGACAAGTTAACAGAAAGTCACGTTTAAGGTTTTTTGTTCATCGCTAATTGAAAAAATAGGTTACATGCAAACAAATAATTGTATGCCATGATCTGCATGCACATCAAAGGTGAACTGTGGTTGGACGATTTCTGATGACCATTAGGTTTCGTCAGATCTCAATTAACGAGCTACTCTCGATTCACTAATACTAAAACCTATACAAATGTGCGCACTTTTTCTCTTTGGCATAATACTTTGCGCGATTCAAAATTCCATAGTACCATCACCCCCATCCCCGCCTGCTACCGACCTTGGTCGGGCTGCTAATGCTCACTTGCACCTGCCAGTGCAAGCGGTCACTTGTCTCCCCCCCCCCCTCCCACCCTTCTTGTCTTGGACTGGGGAACCAGCCGAGGCCGGCTCTTGCGCCCAGGATAGGCGTGCGCTACAACAGCTGGTTCTGAATGTGCACGTAAAGTCCTATAACATGACATGACATGATCTGAATACAGTGTTTGTAGCTAGATTTCTAGAGCCTACCGGGCTCGGTGGCACAGGCCATCGGACTACAGGCTGGTAGGTACTGGGTTCGGATCCCAGTCGAGGCATGGAATTTTTAATCCAGATACCGACTCCAAACCCTGAGTGAGTGCTCCGCAAGGCTCAATGGGTAGGTGTAAACCACTTGCACAGATCGGTGATCCATAACTGGTTCAACAAAGGCCATGGTTTGTGCTATCCTGGCTGTGGAAAGCGCAAATAAAAGAACCCTTGCTGCCTATCCTAAAAGAGTAGCCTATGGTGCCCAAGTGACCCCCTACTACTCTTCAGTTATGTCCACCTGTGAGTATATAATATACTGTGCTTTATGGTTGTGCATAATATTTATAATTGCAGGTAGATAGTCGATCGTTTCTATTAAATTACACATGAAATTGCCGTCTGACAATAACACTGGACTCGCTGTTCCAATTTGTTTGCGAGTCAGACAGTAAAAACCTTATCGTTAGGCGAGGAAGTGAATTTCTGTATCGTTACTTCATTATTAACTGCTGTATAGGTCGTAGTTAATAACGCAGCTAGCAATACAGACATTTTATTTAGTCCAATTAATGTACACTTCCGTTCGTACACAATGATATATACACACACACATGCATATTACTTACAAATATCAAAACTTTATTAAGGGGCCGTTTTAACAAGTCAATCATCAATGAGCCCTTTTTTTTTCTTTTTTCTTTTTGGTCTCCCCAAGACGTGTTTGTAAGTATTTATGTTCAACACAAAACATTTGTACATTTTCTTTTCTTGTCAAAGAAGGAGATTGCACACAATCTGAAAAACAATAATAGTAACAGAAAACATTACGTAAAAACTATTCCACAATCAGTAAGTAGAAAGTAGTAATATATCTCATGCCAGCGGGTTTCTTCTCTCGTTGTGTTAGCCAAGTATCGCAGACAGCATGTACTATATTCCCAGCAATCTGTCAGGGTGTAGTCAAACAAAGATCCTTTTATTTTCCTGTTTAGTTGTAGAACGAATCATTAATGTCAGCACTTCTGCTGCCGAAAAGAATTAAATAAACTCATCATTGATTTGCGTCTTTCGTAAATGCCATTTCGTTTAATGAGGTCAATCCAGTATTTCATGCTAGCCAGCAAAGTAGTACTTGTCGAACCATATTTCGTTTCCTAACGCCAATGATTCGACTTTTTGGTGTGCTGGCGCGTGCAAATTAGACATACAGCGATTGGACGAAACCTATTAGGCATAAAAGGATTTAACCAGTTACAAGAGAATGCTTTTCCAATCGACGGTTGTCCTTCAAACACCGCTTCACCGCCATAGCCGTCCGCGTCTTAGGCGATATAACCGGACAAAGTTCATTTGTTTAAATGGCATACGAAGGTCAGACTGAAGTGGCCACCATAGTTGATATGTTTTTTGTTTTTTGTTTTTTTGTTGTTGTTGTTGTGGGTTTTTTAAGACACCGGCATCGGTGGTGTCGTGGTTAGGTCGTCGGTACACGAGGCTGGTGGGTACTTGGTTCGTATCTCCGTACCGGCTCCCACCTAGAGCGAGTTTTAACGACTCAGTGGGTAGGTGTAATACTAGTTCACCAAAGATATCTTGTCTAAGAATTCCGCCATTAGCAGCTTCTTGACAACGATTTCGAGGAATTTTGCTCGGAACGAAATTGCGGTCAAAATAATGATTACCATCACATGTCCACACCTAATCGTATATTGTGATTTATTTCGATCTAACCGAGAGAAAGAAATACTTATTTTGAAACGACCTTCACTTTGAATTAAAGGAAAAAAGTCTTTATCGAGCGGATTCTAGCAGCCACTTTCTTGCAGACAATTAGCGGGTTTACTTTCTTAGACTACATGTCAAAAGGACCAAGTGTTTGACACCCAATAGCCGATGATTAATAAATCAATGCACTCTAGTGGTGTCGTTAAACAACACAAACTTTTGTTATTAACATTTACCCGACAACTGGTAGCCTACTCGACACTGTATACAAGAGGATGATTTCATAGAGTTCCATTTATTGACTTCGGCATTCCTGTCCGCACTACACCCATAGAAATCCAACAAACCCTTTGTAAACAGTGTTTAGGTCTAACTGTTAGAGAAACGCGAATTTGATTTCTACTTCAGAAAACCTTCTTAGAAGACGATATTTGTTAAAAAAAAAAAAAAAATTAAAAAAAACACAAACAACAACAACAACAACCAGCGAGGTAGAGTGAGTAGGAATTCCAGGATTTTGAACACTTTAATTCCAGGATTTTTAACACTTTATTTCCAGGATTTTAACACTTTAATTCCAGGATTATTAACACTTTAATTCCAGGACTTTTAACACTTTATTTCCAGGATTTTAACACTTTAATTGCAGGATTATTAATACTTTAATGCTGGTTTTAATACGGAAAATACCCACAACCCGTTTTGGACACATGGTGAAATCGGAGATTGTTCCCAAGACAGGCGTGCTTGAACATTCAGTGGGTGTAAGCACGAGTCAAATGGTTGGTTAATTAATTGGTGAATTGATAAATTGATTGATCGGTCATCGACAATAGATTCGATTAGCCAATAAAATGTTCGTTATTGGAATTAGAATAATGTATTTTACTAATACAAAACAAAACTACAATTATACACAGAGAGGTTTCCTGTTTAGATAGGTAAACTTTAGTGCTAAAAGAAAGAAAGAAAGAAATGTTTTATTTAACGACGCACTCAACACATTTTATTTACGGTTATATGGCGTCAGACACTTCATGGGCTACTCTTTCCGATTGACAGCAAGGGATCTTTTATTTGCACTTCCCACAGGCAGGATAGCACAAACCATGGCCTTTGTTGAACCAGTTATGGATCACTGGTCGGTGCAAGTGGTTTACACCTACCCATTGAGCCTTGCTGAGCACTCACTCAGGGTTTGGAGTCGGTATCTGGATTAAAAAGCCCATGCCTCGACTGGGATCCGAACCCAGTACCAACCAGCCTGTAGACCGATGGCCTAACCACTACGCCACCGAGGCCGTTAGTGTTAAAAAAATGCGTGAATCAAAGGTCCATGGATAACGTCTAGTATTGAGAGAATTCCGGTTTAGATAGGGTCCGGTCTTTAAGGGTTTCACAGCATATGTAAAATAACTGGTACACTGCAATTGAAAAGTGATCTATATATGTAAATTCGTATTCCGCGAAACTTGTAAATTCCGTATTGGTTAATGTTGATAATGAAAGACAGTTAGATACTCGCCAGTGTACGAAAATGCATTATGTATGCGTATATGCACGTGCGTTCGCGCATGTGTGTGCTCGATGTCAACTATCTATCAATAACAAAATGAATCGTAGTCCCAGTTAGACACTTTCTGAATCTCTTCAAATCAACATTTGTTCATCATTTTAAAACTAGGTGGGAGTAAATATAGGGAATGATAACCTCGCCAACCCTTATCACGGATTTAAGGACCTTATTTGTCTAAAAATGGATAATAACTAAATATTATATTAATAGTTGGAAACCATATCTAGCTATTGCATCACCTTAACTGAACCACGGTGGAGCGAAATAAATGTCATCCCTCTCGGCAATTTTAGTTTTTGAATTATGGACTATTGCCATAATTCAATTAGTTTTACAAAATGTCATTAATAAATTTATGAAGTATGGTGGTAATGAAGATGGTTGAATAAAGTACATTTATTGACAAATCATTTTTTTTTCCAGGTAATATTGTGTTAGACCATTAAATAGGTCAGTGGTCTGTGACAATATGCCGTTAAATTACATACATCTGTGACTATCTTCAGTTATGTCCATCTGTGACTATCTTAAATTACAACCATCTGTGACTATCTTCAATTACAACCATATGTGACTATCTTCAATTACATCCATCGGTGACTATCTTAAATTACATCCATCGGTGACTATCTTCAGTTACATCCATCAGTGACTATCTCCAATTCCAATTACATCCAGCTGTGACTATCTTCAGTTATGTCCATCTATGACTATCTTAAATTGCATTCATCGGTGACTATCTTCAATTACGTCCAACTGTGACTATCTTAAATCACGTCCATCTGTGATTATCTTCATTTACATCCATCGGTGACTATCTAAATGATGTCCACCTGTGACTATCTTAAATTGCATCCATGTGTGACTATATTCAATTACATCCATCGATGACTATCTTCAATTACATCCATCGGTGACTATCTTCAATTACGTCCAACTGTGACTATCTTCAATTACATCCATCGGTGACTATCTTCAGTTACATCCATCAGTGACTATCTTTAATTCCAATTACATCCAGCTGTGACTATCTTCAGTTATGTCCATCTATGACTATCTTAAATTGCATCCATCGGTGACTATCTTCAGTTATGTCCAACTGTGACTATCTTCAATTACATTCATATGTGACTATATCCAATTACGTCAACTGTGACTATCTTCAATTACATCCATCGGTAACTATCTTCAATTATGTCCAACTGTGACTATCTTCAATCACGTCCATGTGTGACTATCTGCAAATACATCCATCGGTGATTATCTTCAGTTATGTCCATCTATGACTATCTTCAATTACATCCATTGGTGACTATCTTCAATTATATTCATCGGTGACTATATTCAATTACGTCCAACTGTGACTATTTTCAATTATATTCATCGGTGACTATATTCAATTATGTCCACCTGTGACTATCTTCAATTATAT